>JALDNG010004041.1:0-21508 GCA_024349245.1 Neodontobutis hainanensis | reverse complement strand
CAAAATTGGAAGAGAGATTTTATGTTTCAGATAATATCTTCATGATTATAAGCCAGAGAGAATAGATTCAGTCCTTTGATTTCCATTTTTATGAAGTTTTTAAATAATATCGTGATTTTGATAGATTATATTGTGAAATTTCTTTTCCTTGTATGATTACTTTTAACTTCTCGATTTTTGATTCTTCCACCGAGTGGTTTGGGTTATGTTTAGTTTTAATTTTTTGGTTTTTCGATGTTTGCACAACTTATCATGTTTTTCAAGATATAAGTTCCGCTGGCGAGAAACCCGTTGCTAACTTTTTGGTAATTCTTATTGCTATGATTCTTACATGAAAGCTTTCGTCCTAAACTTATCTATATAAATTAACTTTGTATTGAAGTCCATTCTTGATTATTCGGTTTTCTATCTCAACGAGGTTGTTTCTTTATGAAAGTTACGAGGTTGTACGGGACATTTTAATTCCCAGGTTGTTACACATGCTTTGAAAATTGATGATTCAAACTCTTTTCTCTTGTCTCAATGAATTTGGTAAGGCACTCCGAATCTGACCACCACTTATTCCGTAAACATTTTTATGCTGTTTTTAGTGTTTGATCTGAAACTTCTTATTCTTCAACCAAATTTGTGAAGATGTTTTCAAACATAATTAAATATTTATTTCCAGCATTTGTTGTGGGGAGAGGGCCTGTGATGTCTTACATCCAATAAATCTAACATCGGGTCTTCTGAAATTTCTTTGAAGTGAACATCTCAGATTATAGTTATTTATTGGTTAATTTGCCACGAGTTTCAATTGATTAATCCACTTTGCGACGTTTTTAATATCAGGCTAATATGCAACATCCAGGATTGCATCATATTTTTATATTTAGAAATGAAATTGGGTTTTATCATATAATGACTTGAATAAGTTTAGTCTGAGGTGATATGTGGGATTAAGAGTCATAAATCTTGCATTGACTGCGCACCAGAACATTTTAGACCATGCTTAGCATATTTTTTCTGCTCCTTACAGTGGTTTAGGTTGGTATTCTCTCAAAACTCCTCTTAAACTCTTTGTTTAATCAATTTTATTGTTTTACTTTTCAGTCGTTGTCTTGTTCATGAACCAAGTCTACTGAGCTCTAGAGTAAAAGCTCAGGGCCACATCTTTAAAAACTGTCTTCTAACACCATTGGATTTATTTTTTATTCGAATTCGTAATCCTCTGATTCCATTAACTATCTTTTACGGCGACTATTAGTGTTTTTCGTTGTTTAATATATGAGAGAGGGTTATTGATTGATACAATGATGAATTTTTTTAAAGTGTAGTGGCGGAAGTTTAGGATAGAAAAGATAATAGCTTACGTTTCTATTTTCAGGAATTGAATATTTTCTTTGAGTTGAGTCAAGGATTTAACTGAAGAATGATTCTGAAAGATAATTATCCTGGATTTTCTGTGATAGAAATACCCCTATTCAGAAAGCAGATGTGTTCTTACTCAGATGAAAGTAGGTGTTACAATTTAGTTATGGTATTGTAGCTATTTTTCCTCATCATTTCTTCGAGTTTATTTAAATCGGATTAAACAAATTCGTCAATTTTCAGCGGTGAGTCTTTGGGAGAAGTATGTACAATCGTTAGGCTATTTTTACTCATCATTTTTCTAATTTTTGATTAGTTATTACAAACAACGAAAAAAATTTGAAGTGGTTGTATATTTGTGAGGATTTTCCAAATAGATAAAGGCCCCTATATTCGATGTATCGTGTCATGCTGTTTTTTGAGATGATCAACTCAAGAAAATTCATCACCTGCATTTATTACATACATTTTTCTTTCTTAGGTTTAAGAAATAAATGGGAAAGTGTTAGGAGAACTTCGTCTTTGTAGATTGTTAACATTATATGTCGTTGGAGAATATAATACTGCCTATAATGAATGTTGTGTAATGTTCTTCGATTCCTAGGACGGCGCCCATCAACCTCTGAAAGCCAGCAGTGGCATTCACAAAACCGAAAATAATCACGTTAATTTAGTAAAGTTCTTTTATCTCCCTTGACTGAATGCAATGATTTTTTAGATTCTTCCACCAAGACAATTTGCTAACAACCACACTGAAAGTCGAATAGTGTGATGTATTTTGAACTTGAAAGACGATCTAGCAAGTCTTCTATCAGGGAAAGTGGGTATGATTCCAGTTTTTGGATTGAGTTGATTTTACTCTAATCTACTACAAATATATTTCTGACATTTTTTATAAGTAAGAATTGCAAGAGTGTTCCATGGACCAGAACTTGGTCTTCTAAAAATATCTTTAAATATTTCTTAAATTACTGTGTCGATTTTTGAATGCTAGTTAAAGATGCATATATGCAAGAATTTGATGTGTTTTGTGAAGTTGAAATCGATATTTATGGTTTCTGTTGACATAATTATCCTTGAATAGTTTAGATCACTGACCAAAAGTGAATTTTTTTATAAGATCTCTGAATATCACTATATCTCATAATATTTTTTAATTACGAAAATTTCTTGTTGTATTTACTGATTGTGAATTTTAATTGTTTACGAAACACTTCCACGGGGTTTCATCTTCTACCCGCTAATGGTAATTCTGCTTTCTAGGTCTAAATTAATGATCATCTTTATTACCAACGAATCGTTAACAAATGGAATGCAGGATTCGGTGTCAATTAGAGCCTCTAAAGTTTGGTCTATTTCGGCGATATTAAATTTTCTTGATGGTTAGGTAGTTAAAACAAAAGTAAGAATTTAAAAATGAGTTTTTATTTGAAATAAATTTGCTTCTTGAGTAGCATATACAACTTATGTCTCCTCTTTGTGAATAAATTTTGCAAACAGCTGACAGGTTACAGTTTTTCGATGTGTGGATAAATGACTCGCGCTCGTTATATTCTTGCTTTGATCGTCTTGTTATCCGTTGGGATCTGCCAAATAGTTTTTTTTTATTTTTCTAAATCTATTGTAAACAATCAATAACAAAACGATACCCTCGAACTATTACGAGCTAGTCATATTACTTACATTCCTCAACCATGGAAAGACGTCTTCTTCACCTTTGACAGTATTTCGACGGCTGACGTATATTATCCTTTGATCGTAAATTATACACAGGAGATGAATAGATTTCAGTGTTATCTAAGTTGTTGATAGCAATATCATCTTTGCATAATGATGGAATCAGAAAATATTTCTCTAATTTGCTGAAATTTGTTACTTTCGACGTTCGTTTTTTCGGTTTCTTCATAATCTGTCGATTGGAGTCCATCTTGGACAGCTCATTTGGCATCTTTTCAAATAAATAAGCACATTTTTTGTTTTAGTTGAATTGAGCAGTGACCATCAATTCAGAACATTTGATGTAACTTTCCATCTTTTTTCCGGACACGTTTTTCTAGAATCTCCTTTGGTTGATAAAACAAATTGACAGAATCACCCACATTTACTTTAATTTTTTTGATTTCTTATCATAATGAGATGTTCGCATTTGCTGAGCTTGACTTCAATGTTTCTTGACGTTAGAAAGAACTTTTTTAATCAAGTTCATGGTCCATTACTGAAAAATAATTCCTGTTAGGATCCAGTTATGTCTGTCTATCAGCAAATATGGCGATCTTTTAAACATTTGTTAGAAGATGGCGTCTCGATGGAAGCATGACCAGTCACATTATATGAGAATGTAGCCAACTGTAAATAATGATCTAATTGATCGAGACTTTCAATCAATTAATTCAGAATTTTTAATCATCCGGTTAATTCTCTCAACCATACCATCCGAGTTGAGGTGATTAGTTGGAGTAAATGTTTTCGAAATTCCCAAGCTTTAACAAACTAATTTGAATAACTGAGAAGTGAATTGAATCCTCTCATCAGAATTAACCATTAAAGGAATCCAATTCTTCATCACGAAGTCTTTGATGAATCAAACAGATATTTCCTGAGTCGTGATATATTTTTAAAAGAAACCATGCTGCACGTTTTGAAAAGTAGTCCAATATAACTAATGTATAACGGTTTACAGTCCTTGTAACAGGTAGAAGGTCAGTTATATACATCCCAACAGAACGTGCTTAATATTTTACGATTGGTTATCAGTTGTATGCTAATCGACTACGTCTTTGGGAACATTTCACACACATTCGACAAAAATTATTTGTGTCATGACGCATTTTCAGCCAGTAAAATCGAACAACGAAAAATATAGTGTTTTATAAGATCCAAAATATCCTTTGTCGCCTTGACACTTGAATAAAATAAAAACAATCAGTTTTTCTGATTTCACGATAAGATGCCTCTTCCTTGTCGTTGAATTATAGTATCGGTAGAGAATATTGTTTTTTTATGTCAATCTATTCTTGATTCATTTCAAAATTATGTATTTAGCTTTTAATATAAACAAGTGTTTAAAGAGTTATTTGCAGAGTTCTTTGAAGTATTTAAGGATGTTTTCTTTATTTTTGGCTTATGCCAAGCCTTCATTACAAATTTGGAAATCGCTCGCAACTCTCATTGTTGATACTACTTGAAACAATTTCTTCCTTGACATGGCGTAAGTTTTTACATGTTTTTAACTTCAACTGTAAAAGATGATAAAATCATGTTCAAATACTAGGTCAATTTAAACCCGATTTGTAAACCGACATCTTTACCATCTTTCAAATATCGAAGTGGTTCATGATCCGTTCGAATCTGAAATTTTTGCCCTAACTGGTATGGCCGAAATTTTTTAACAGCCGTAATCGTTGTGAGTAACTCCTCTTATTTACAAAATATTTCTTTAAACTTTATTTAATGTTCTGCTTGCTTATTGTACAAAAATTCAGTATTATTCCCATCTATACTTTGAAATAGAATCGCAACGATTTCCATTCCACTTGCACCCGCGTCTAAAGTAAAATTTTAAGAGGGATCTTGACTATTAAGAACATGAGCTGAACAGATATGAGACTTTAGGTTCTCAAATGCTACGTTTGATTTGAGTCCCATTTGAATACTTCACTAATATCGGTTAATTTTCTTAGAGGAGTCTCAATCGAATCATAATTTTTAATAAATTATCTATAGTTTGAGAAAAACCTAAAAATGAATGTATATTTATCCTCGAAGAAGGAATAGCCAAATTAAGAATGGTTTCTGTTATTCCTATATGTTATCACACTATTCTCCGAAGAAGTATCCTTGGTATTTGGTTTCCTTTTTGAAAAATTTCCATTTACTCGGTTTAATTTTTCAAATTTGCGCTTATTAAAGTCTTAAAGACAGCTTTAAGTTATTTTATTAGATCTTCTAACGTGAAACTGAAGACGATAACATCATCAAGATATATTAATTTTCCTCTGCTTCGTTTTACAAGACATAGTCCATCATTCTTTGCTATGTTGCTGGAAGGATTAAAAAGGAAATGCATCACATTTAAGGGAAATAACCCAAACGGATACATAAATGCCGTATTTTTTGAACTCCTCTTCCACTCTGATTCGCCAATTACCATATGCCAAATTTAAGGTTGTGAACCACTTTGTTCCATTAAGGCAATCGATGGTCTATTTTAGTTATCTGTATGATTACGCGTCGAATAGTGTCTGTTTATTTAATTTCCTGTAATCAGTACAGATCAAAAGATTACCATTCTTTCATGGCACTAAAAAGATATTAGTTGCCAAACTTGACGTTGATATCTAATCAATCCAAGCATTTAAAATCTCGTTCGGGGAAATTTTTTGTTTCCTTCGTTGGCTAAATAATACTCTACATGAAGCTTTTTTTGCAGGAAGAAGATTGTACGTATTTATTGAATGCCCAAAAGACAAAAGCATCCAAAATAATATTCTTCCTTTGAGATAACACATTCATATTAAATGAGTAAATCACATAATTTATTAACAATCAATTGTAGAGCATGCGAAAAATCACTAAAACTCATAAATTTATCATTAGAATAGTTCGAAGCACTGATACTGCTGTTTAGACATCATTATTTTTCATCTGAAACATAGGAATCGTCAGGTCGTTCTTTTGATTGACTAAACACGATTCAGAGAATTGAATATCTGAATAATTCATTTAGATAAAATCCCTTTCATGAATGAACTCGAAAATAGAATATTTTAAAACAATATTATTACGAATAAATTATCTAAATGAAAACTGGGAGTCATATTTTTTCCAGGACGTAAAAGTATGTCTGTTAGCCAAAAGAAAAGATTTATCGCCTTTATTGATATCATAATGGGCTCGTGATAAAATTTCAAACAGAATAAATGATAACGATGATCCACTGTCAACTTGCGCATAATTAAACTTGTGTCAATCTTCGGCATTACAAAACATTGGTTGCCTCCGTTCTAACATATATTCTTCGGGAAATGACATACCTGATCACTCGTCCGACAACGTTTTACTTGACAATTGTTGGAAATGTGACCGTAACGACCACAATTCAGGCAGTGAGCGCCCCACCTCTCTTTATTAGTTCTCTGGACACATTTTAATTCTTTTAGCTATTGTTCTTGTCGAAGTATGCGAGTGTCTATCTTATCGTCAAGATGTTGGGTTGACAGAAATACTTTGTCGGAACCCTTGAATATCTGTGCAAACTGAAATAGATCCTCTGTTTCAGAAATACAGTGCTATAACTCACTGTTACTGGCATTTACCATTTTTCTTTCAATATCAATGGGTGACAGCCCTGGAATTAACTGAGAAATTAAGACACTACCAGGTCTTCCAGAATATGCACCTGCGTAAGGCTCGTTGAGTTATTTTTTTGCATAATTGAGGATACTTTCTCGTTATTCTTGGTTTCTTTTCAGGAAGAGTTTCCTCACGTTCTCCTTTTGAATTTTAAATGCATGTGTTTCTGTCAGAAATCTAACCAGATCATCCAACAAGACCTCATATACCTTCCATTTCAAAACAACTAAAATCACAGCGTTGTCTCGACACATCAGCAGAGCTTTCTGACTCTTCCTCCTCCATCTTTTACTGGCTTTCAACAACTAAAACATCTTTTATTATGGTAAGAATTCATTTTTTCCATTCAAGAGCACAATTAATTGGGAAATTTTCGCTTACCCCTGCCATTGTAAACAATCAAAAACAAAACAATACACAATTTGTTATTACGAGCTAGTCCATTCCTTACAGTTAGAAGTTCTCGGTATGTGGCACACTACAAAGCATTCCCGTTGATTTTTACAGTTAGTGATCTGAAGTGAAAACTGAGGGATTTGTAGAGTTGGACATGGTTAGTTTTTTATTTATCAGAGAAAGAGTTACGGTCTACATTTGTAAAGACGAACAATTTTTGACGTTTATCGTCGAGGAGTGAGTTGAGAATTTTCTTTTAAATCAGATGTTTGTTCATTTTAGCTCTCCTTAGAAATGATTATGACTAGTTTATTAGAACCTTTATTGGTTATTTTTTATTTTTCTAGCCGACAATGAAGGATTCAAAAAAATATTCGAGAGTAAAAGTTCTCGAAGTGAGATGTGTGGGTAGCTTTTATCTCAGACATCTGCATATTGGTATTCTTAGGTCTTTTTGACCTGCATTTTTCCCTAAGAGGATCAGGACAGGCCATCAGAACGTTCGCGAAAGTTTGTTCTTATGACCATGTTTTAAAAATCGATTTATGTTGATATGTCGCTATCTGTTTAAGATTTAAAACCATTTTAGCTGCTGTCACAAGTTGGCAGATTGTATACCATTTTTTTTCAATTGCGTCATTTTTTTCAATTTTTTTTGAAAAGGTAGATAGTATTGCAAAGTTATTGAATTTATTATTTTCATATTGGTAAACGTGTTTTCCCGCGCATTTTCCCGCCTCTAATATATAAGCATTGTTTTTTCCAGTAAATATGAACTCAAGCGAAAATTCCAACACTACAGATACTGGTAACAACCGGTATGAGAAAAATAGTAATGAAAAAAGAAGAAGTCTTGTTCGACTATACGAACAAGGTAAAACAATAAAGGAAGCATCTGAAATAATACAGATGAAGTACAATTCTGCAAGATCAATTGTTACCAGATATTTAAAGACTGGTAACATTGACATGCAAAAAAATGGTGGGAAAATTAGGACCGTATCAAACGACAGTATAATCTCTTCGATCGAAGAGATTATATCTTATAATCCAGACTTGACACTAAAAGAAATCAAAATAATTTTGTTGCGAAGGATCCCAATCTAATAATTTCCCTTTCGACAATTGATAAATTTCTTAAGAGAATTGGGCACCACTTTAAAATCAAGCATAATGAACTGGATTGAGAAAATGATCCAGATAAAATATTACAGCGAAAAGAATATTCGCTTTGGTTTAATAATTTTTTCAAACGATTTTTCTTCCGCTATTTTCGTTGATGAAACTTCAGCGAACCTTCAAATAAAAAATCTCAAGCAAAGTCAAAAAAAAGGCACAACGTAAGAACACCTACAGTACGTGGTCGTTCTGTTTCGACGATTTCCAGCACGTCCATCAATCGGATGTGCTACAACAAAGTGATAACCAATTCAACGGTCAATGCGGATATATTTAATATCTATCTGACTGAATTGTGTATATTTTTAAAAGATGAGCTGAACATGAGAAGTGCATGTTTAATATTTGATAATGCGAGGATCCACAGAAGGGTCGATATTGAAAGGATAACATCATGTTATGGATTTTCATATAAGTTTTTATCTCCTACTCATATATGTTAAATCCCATTGAAAATGCATTCTCGAAAATCAAAAATGGTGTGAGATCAAGAATAAGAGTTGGAGAGGAGATTATGTTGTCTATTTAATGCTTTCTGAATGTCAGAATATTTCAAGTGAAGATATTTCGGGTTTTTACGGCATATTATTTAGAAATATAACTAATTGTGCGGCAGAAATTCCTTATAATCATCAATAAATTTTAATTTATGAATTTATTTTTCTTTTTGCAATTATTGTGATTTTAGGTCTATAAAGTATCTTAAAAAGATAATTTTTAAATGGAATCTTTTCATGGCTTAAAAATAAATGTTGCATTTTGCTTTTTATACCCCTTTTCTAATGTTTATTTTCTTTTAATTCTCCACTTTTAATTAACTTTTAAATTTGGAAATTGTCTCCTTGAGAAAATATCGATGTATTAAAAATAGTTTTATCGTTTTATTCAATAAAATTGGATAGTTTTTTCTCATATCGATACCTTGATTCCTCTATAAATACCATCATTGAAATTTGTATCAATTAAGTCCTCATGAGAAGTACCGTAAAGAACTTTGTTCGTACCATCAGTAAAAAATTTTATGATGTATCAACATAATGGAGATAAATCTTTAATATGTATACCATGGCCAAGTTGATACTGTTCATGTTTTAGTTGTAATTTCCGTCATGTTGTCTGACATTACACACGTTTTAATGGCAGGTTTATGTATCATCAAGAAGCTAACTTAAAATATTTTTTAGAACATTTGTTTTATATTTTTATGAATGCAGTTAGCTCCCATAATAGTGTCGTTGGTTTTATTCTCAAGATATTATTAATTCTCAAGTTAAGAGATATACTGTTAAAACATATTTATTTTCGAAATAAAATATATGAAAAGACATGTCCCTTTTCTTTCAAAAATTCAAAAACCTTTTTTCAAAGATAAATATTTTATTACACTGAAATATTCTGTTTAAGTGTATATTTCAAATTAAAAATATTGAGAATATATGTAAAAACAGACCTTTTTACCTTAGTTTCCTCTTAATTTCAAATATTTATTTTATTCAAAATTTTCAAGTTAGCAAATGTAAAGAAGTTTATGAATTATAACTTTGTTTTTTTTAAATATTAAAATTGAAAAATTTTTATATCCTTCTGTGTTTTTATCACAAAGTAAGATTCATTCTTAATTTTAATTAAAAATAACAAAAATCTATTTGTAGATAAAATTGAGCATCATAATTTTTCAAGCCAATATCTTAGGTAAATTCATCGAAATTGTTTATTAACAAAAAAGAAAAGTAAGATGTTTAAATTTATTCTGAAAGTTATTATTTTACCATATTCATAAACAATAGAATAAAACTAAGATTAATGCTTAAGCATGTTATTATAACCATATAACTTTGGTAAAATAATCCACGAAAGTTTTATCTTTCAAATGATTCTGTTCGAAAAATTTTCATGAATATCCTGGCGATATCCGTTATTGTTATCTTGAAACGTATTCAAAAGAGCGAAAAATTTTAGTTTCAGTCATTTAATTTATCATCTCGTTAAAGTTAAATTTACACGAACAAAACTCTTAATCGTACTTTAAATTACTTTTTAAATACAGGAAAAGAGTCTTATAATTAAAATATGAAATTACTGCAAAATAAATAACGATATAAATTTATCAATAAATTAATGAAATTTGGATTGATGAGAAACAAATATTTTAAATTAAACGAAAAAACATCAGTTTTAAAAATTTAGGTTTTTACAAATGTATTAATTATCTTAGAGTAAAACGTTAAATTATATGTTCGACAAAAGAAGATCATCATTTATAATACATACATAAAATTCAATAATGTGCGCACATAAAAATATTAAAATCTCATATATTAAAAAGTGTTTTTCTTTTAAAATGAAAAATAAATTGTTTAATTGCAAGATTTTAGAAAAATAAATTTGACAAATATGGATTTAAGAATCGATGAATATGAGTGTATTTGTGATCTTTAGTAACTTAAAATATTCCTTATGTCAAATATTTTACTAAAATAGGTAAATTAATCCAGTTATTCAAATAAAATATAAGTTTATTTTTATTATAAGTCAAATAACGAATTTATTGCCTTCTTTGAGGTTCATCGTTACCATTCTTTGATGTATTTTAAATACATAATTTTTGACTGAATTCTCAAATAAAAAGATTAAATATACTATTCCCATCGAAATATTAAATTTTTATGTTTTTAAGGAACAGAGTATCGAGTACTCCACATCGAAGGAGATTCTCATGTTAGTCGAAATATGGTTTGGCAAACCTGTTTATAATAAATGAAACAAACTGGAAAAGTTTTACGACTCAGATTTGACATGAGTTCAGAATGGCATGATTATATCTATTGTTTCGACAATTATTTTTGAAGATATTTTTATTTGACTATGGAGATTTTGCATTGCTTCGTCAAACTCTCGAAAGGTTTCAATCAATTTTATTGGTAGTTTTGTACAAATTTTCTTTCTGTAATCATGTGAGGTATCTGTTTCATAATGAGCTAAAAGACTCAAATCTTTAAAACATTCTGAAGAAATTTAACTTCATGTCCATCAGAGAGAGAAGATATAAAATAAATGAAAAATTTTCTGGATCAAATTTATTTATCATTTTAACTAAAGGTTTCCTAATATTCCTCCAACGATTCAGATGACTAAAAGCGCTGTCTATTAAAACTTTATCAGAATTATCAATATTATCATACACGCGATCGTGGGTATTGACTATTCTTATTTTCATGTTTTTTTAACTCACGTAATAATTTAGTTGTCATCGAAATCTCAAATTCCTGAGATTCTAAATTCGATTCCCCCTGGCTTGTTCGAAATTCACGATTGTGTGTTTTCCTTCGATTGTATCGTATTTTATACTTCAGCGATCTTTCATATTGCGGATTTTTCATGTTCAGTAAACCTTCTCTTGAAAAAATGCTGAATATTGAACGATTATAATTCAAATAGGCTCGCAGCAACTTCTTCTGATTCTTATAGTATTTTGATCATATAAATTTTTATAACTCTGAGAAACTTTTTGTCTTAGAATTGGGAATATTTCTTGTAAACTTGAAAGATAAATATCGTTCTCTGTTTTTATCGGCTGATTAACCGTTAAAAGTTTTTCAGGAGTTTCACTTTTTGTTGCCATATCTGACATTTTGGTTGCTTCTAAAGTATTTTGAGGATATTGATCATTTAAATAAAAGCTTCCAATATTTTCATTCTTTTTATGTTCATCCAGTTTAGGTGAAATTATAATCGATATGAATGCTAAATAAATATTCATGTCAACTGAAAACTTCTTGTATAAAATGGCGAGCTCGTAAATACTCGTGATTTTTATTTTAATGATTTTCTAATTTACACATATTGTGAGATTTACGTCTACGTAATATTTTTAAAAATTGATCTTAGTTAAATTTTTAAAATCACCAAAAATTTTAAAATAAATAAAATTATAATGTATAAATTATCAATTTAATTTAAAATTATTTTGAATGACGAAGGTAAATTAACCATCAGGTTATTGTATAGTTGTCAATCAAACAAATTTTAATCGCATTAGGCCTAGCTCTAATAAATTTCATTGTTGCGATATCACGACTGAAAAACTTTCGGAGTAATCAATAAACATGCTATCTAATTAATAATTGATAATTTACATTGAAGGTGTTTTAAGATATAAAATACTAAATATCACTTTTAAACATCATATTTTGTTTGAAGTTATTTAATATATTTTAAAAATGAAATACTTATGCGAAATATCATCAACTATCAGTCGAAATAATTTAATTGAATTAAATGACATTTCTATGATTTCGCATTTAACTTTTGTACGTTTAATCATGTTATTTATGATAATTTTTTGAGTTAAAATATTACCTTCTGTTTATCGATTGCATGATCTGAATATTGTAAAATGTGCACCCTATAGTTTCTTTACCATGTGAAGCTGATCCTAAAACACTATTATAACTTGAAACTCAGTTAAAAATAAATGAATTAGATTTTTATAGAATTAAAATTTATACACCATTTCAAATAATTTATCTGTTTATAAGTTAGAGAAAAGATAAAAGCCTTCAAAGATAGCAACGAAGATTTATTTTGTGTAAGATTCTCCAAAACACTCCTAAACCATATAAATACTTATGAAGACATTTAAATGGGTTTTTATTCACTTTATGCATAGTATATTAGTTATGTTTTTAAACCGGATACATTCGCTCTGTTTTTCTATAAGGTAAAAAATATTCACGACATTCAAATTTATTCTTGTAAATAATTAAATCACAAGTATAGCTATGACAGTGGAGAATTTTTTGATTGCGCAATCTCAAGAAATAATATGAATATTCACTTTATATTTTATTGGAATATTTTTTCAGAAGATTTCATAATTTTGGTTTTCGCTTAATTCAATTAAAACATAATTTTGTAAATATAAAGCTTCTTATGTTTCCGCCCAAAAATATAGTGCATATACCAAATTGATGAATTAACTATAATCAAACATTCTGAGATTTTTATTTTTGAAAAACCTGGGATTTCTATTTTACACATGAAAAATGGACTGAATAAAATATTTTCCAGAGCATTGTAAGTTATATCTTATATTAACAACCTGAGAATTAATATTCGAATGGTACTCATCGAAATATATGAAATTGAACATATTTTTGAAAAGATCGATAAATTTTTTCTTAAAATAACATAGTTGAGATGTATCTTCTGATTTTTGAATTGATATCTAACATCAGGAATAATTTAATTGAGGAATATTTTAAAATATCGTAACTTCTTCCCAACATAAGAAACTAAATATGAGTTTTACAATTATATTTAGAGAACTTTGCTTATTAATGTACGTCTTGTACAAATCTGTTTTTACTTATTTAGGTAAATTGTAAATTCATTCGAGTCAAATTTATGACGTGGTTAAAGCCTTTATTTTTAGGTCCACAAAATTTGACAAGATTAAACCCGATTTATATCAACGAAACTTTTGGATAAATTGAGAAAACAAGTGGTAATTAAATGCGTTTTAATCTAATTAACAGTTCTCAAAGATTTTAAAATTCTAATTTCTTGTTGTTTAAACTCTCAAATTCTTTAATATAATTATAGCGTTTGCTTCATGCAGTAAAAGTGTCGTCTCCTGGAGTTTACGATAATTAACGATGTTACATATCTCCTTCTTCCGGAAGTGATTGTGGAAACCACGGAATCTATTTGATACTGAATTCATCACATTTCGGGGAGTAGGCATCCATTATACTGACTCTTGTATCATGGTTTTGACAAATGTACATTCAATTGAACTGCAATGTTATTTTCTTCTTTTGATTGTAAACGTCAACTAGCTCATAAACTGGATGCTTTATATGAATGAAAGTGAATCATCTGTCAAATTACGGTTTGATTTTACCAGCCCAGAAGTTTTTCAAATAAGTACATGGTCCTAAGCACAGATTTTTCCAGTTATCTTCATAATTTAGTTATTTGCAAGATATTTATTTTGTTCTTCTGCTGACAGTTTCGTCTGCTCTTGCATTTTATTTAGTTTCTAACTCAATTTTCTAACATAATCAGTATCTTTTTTAATTTTTAAATCGCTGATATGTTACCAAATAATAATGTATATTGGCAATCTTAAGCTTGTGTAAAGGGTATTTTTCATTGAGAAAAGCCCGTTTTTAATTCATTTACAAAAGAAATGACACGGAAGTGAAATAGATATATGTCATCAAAGCAATAAACATCATCGAAGCAACTTCTTATGCCTACCTTTATTTTTTTTGATATTTTCCACTTGATGGTTACCTTGAGCAGGATATTCTGTTTTCATAGAAATGTGAGTTCAACAGAATTTTAAGAGGTTTACGTATTTTCTGGATTATAAAGCTCTTCCATTCTCTTAATGAATTTGCAAGGCAACTCCTAACCTTCGAATTACCAGATAAAAGAATGATGTATCTACGATTTCAGCTAACTGATTCGATACTGCTTTCATCTAAAACTAGTTAGAGAAATGGTCCACTTAAACAGTGATATAAATATTACCATAATGACAGATGGTAATGGTCGAATAAAATCAACTTCCAAAAGAGCATAAGATTTAATGGACAACATAAGAACTGGTTTACTCAATGTGTGGATATTTTTCTATCATGATTTCGATCATCTGCGACAATTACTGAGGAAATTTTCTGGCTTAATTACCTAATTCTGGTCAAAATGAGTGATTTTTAATAAAGTTTTGCATTTATTTATTGCATGTTTAATTAGCGTTCTTCGTTAACGAGAGATAGAATTGGTTAATCATGACTTGAGATACAAATAGTTTTTGGTCCTTTTGATTTCTGATAATACAGCGTAATTATTCATTAAATGTTAATTCCTTATATTAAGATCTATCAGATCACACGAATCTTCTTGAAGATCTGAAAGTAGATTTTTGTGATTTAGAATTTCTACTATTAGTTTTATGTTTATGACATTTTTTTGGTTTAGAGTTAAATCTATATCAGGATTAAATTCATTAATATAGATTGACCTTGATAACCCGAAAGCAGCCACATATTTAGACATTTTTTATACAATTACGAAACCATAATCTTCAAACTTGGTGATAGATATATTTTTCCTGCCCGTGAGGTCTCTAATCTGCTTGAATTGAGGAGCTGGGTTGTAATCCATATTCAATAGATATTTCTACCTTAGTAGATATTGTCTGAATTTTCGGTATATTAAAATTTTTGCAAAAAGTACCATTTCAACATTAACATCGTTCTAATGAGACGAATTAAGCTCTTGGCTGACAATCCTATCTGGAGCGAACTTTTCCAAGAGATATTTTGACAACACGCCTTAGATACAGTCTAAAGAGTTGCAAGTAAGATAATTTTTCATGAAATGGAGGATTATTGGTTGAATAACTTCTTATAAGAACAGATAAAAGATGTTTGAAGGCCTTCTAAATTACTTAGACAAAAAATCATGAGCTTTTGATAAAAGTTTAAAAAGTTGTGCAGTTATATCTGCATGATTTTTGACTTATATTTAATATAAATTTAAAGAAACCAGTAGATGATCGCAGTTGGGAGGATTTTTTCGGGTCTTTCGATCGACCAAGGCCTTTACGAGGCTAAGATCAGGAGAGATTTCATTTTGAGAAATTAAAGATTCGATGTATTTCACGGATTCGACGTTAAATAGCCACAAAATTTAAAGCAAGCCATTCTTCAATTATTAATCCCAGTGGGAAATATCCTTTTTATGTTGATAATAAGATGAAGCAGGAATTTTGATTTTGTCAAATGAGTCAAAACTACATTTCGAGTCACGGAATAGACTATAAATGACTAGCTTACAAAGACTAAGAGCTTTAAATCAACCAAACGGTAGAATTTTGAATTCGAAAAAAACTCTCTCATGGTTGTTGATAAAACGGCTTCATCTCTTTATTTTCATCCGCTTTGCCGATTTGCCAATAACCATATTTTAACATAATATCGATAGATAATTTGCACGATGTTGTTCGTCAAAAATACTATCTCTGAGTAGGAACGAATTTTATTCATTCTCGGTGACCTTTCTTAATTTCCAGAATTCAACACATATGTATTTGATCATTCTTTCTTATTTGCAGTGACAATGGGTGAACACCATTAATACTTTTTAAAAATTTTTTGATTCCACATTTCTTCAATTTGCATCTTTAATTGATTGTTGAACTAAGGAATTCTCGATGAGGTCTTGAGGTTTGAGGAAATCCATCATTAGTGGTGATTCTATGTTTAAATGTTCAGTGAATACATTATCATAAGATTTATAAAATAATTAATAAAAGGTTTAGACAAAAGATTGAATTGTATGATTATTTTTTCAGTTATTTAGGAATTGAATTTGCATTTTAGTTTTTGGTAGCATTCTACCGGGGTTATAAATGTCGACAATTTTATAATTTCTTATCATAATGTAACGTCTAAATATATCATTTATCTGCTTATTTCATATATAAAATTTAAAATTATTTTACCTGACCTTAACATTTGAATAGAAGACAACTTATCCAAACCATAATTATCAGACTATAGTGACATTTAGCAAATTTGGATATGGTAGACTGAGTTTGTGCATTTGTAACATGATTCTCTGATCTTTAATTGATACGCATAACCTTGTATTGGCTAAAGTCATAATATTGAGCTAATCTTCAACAGAAACGTTTCGAGTGTTAAAACTCCACCACTTGGGTAAGTAAGAGACGAAGGTAAAATTTTGGGAGATCATTTAAATTATTTCTGAGTGATTTAGGATATAAAAGTTTACGATCAATCTCTTTTTGAAGATTCATAAATAACCAATCCTAGACTATCATTATTCGAGTAACCTTTGGCCAAACATTTACAACATGATCTCTGTGTTTATTTTATGTCTTTTGAAAGATTCAATCAGCTGATCCATTACTTAACAAGAAGACTATCCTAGAAGGTATTCTAGGTACCCTTGTGCGTCAGTCTAACAGACTGAAATTTGTATGGCTCAGAGTTACTGATCTTGCATTAACTCACTCCAGATATAAGAAACATAACCTTAGAACAGCGTTCACTACGAGTCATATCTCCAAATATTTACAACTTATTACCCCTATAGACGTAGGGATCGATTGAAGGATGATTTTCCTGGCAAGAAATTTTCTCAATACTTCCCTCAATGATTTAACTCTCATTGTTATGTGTGTTCATTTATTCCCTTGCAAAGTTGCAGATTTTTTGTGTTGGTGTAAATATATATTCGTTGAAAAAGATTTGAGAGGCCTCTAAGTTTAAACATTTTTCCTAGTTGCTTTTAAATACAATCCCTGGTTTGTATGAGCTACTTTGCTGTCTTCAGTATCTTGAAAGAAGTTTAAGTCTATTGCTCAAAAGATCACCATCAAAATAGGAAGGTAAGAGTTAAATGATTGACGTTAACGGTCCATCCATATTCAAAAGCGATTGTATCAAAACCTAAGAGCCACTTCATTATATCTGCCAAATGTAATTGTTGGAATTTTTACTGTTTGCATAAGGTTGTAGTCCACCAAAATTATGAGTTTGCTTTTGACATCAAGATAATAAGTCACGTTTGTGAGCGATTATTAATTATCTTACAATAATATATCAAAGATATAAATTTTACGAAATTAAAACAGAATTTCTGTGAGTTATAAGATTCAGTTAATTATCTGACCAAGCAAATTATTGACGTACCTCACAATGGATAATATTTAACAAAGGATAAAAATCGTTATAAATTGCGAAAAATTCATCAATTACTTGTGCTGAAAATTTAAAATTAACATATTGATGATAAGAAATATATACTTCAAATCTCCATTGTCCATTTAATTGAAATAATTTTTTGGAGCAAAGGGAATAAAGAAATGATCGAACCTCTTATAATCTTATAAATAAAAACATTATTTTTTATTATAAATATTATTTGTGTCTTATCCAATTTTTAAAAATTTAATGTATGAATTTAGGTTTTTTAATCAAAATAAAAATCTAGATATATTCCTATATTCAAATGATCGATTGAATAATTTTATGTTTTTGCTATATCCATTATTTTTGAAGTACTCTAGGAAAAAAATATCTGAAAATTTATCTTATTGAGAAATATCTCGCCAGTTTGCGACATAACTGTAATTTTAACTGTGATATTATAAAATAATCATGCGAATTTTTCAATTCCATTTTGATTTTTTTGTTCTATCTTCTTCATAGAAACTGATTTTATACCTTTTTGTTTGTATCTACTTTTCGTTTAATTTATCCATATATGATTTTATTAGAGCTGATCGAATGGAGCAGAAATAAATATAACAAGCCAAATTTATATTTCATTCATTAATAAAACTGACAATGATATTTTAAAAATCCATATTTTTATAAATTCAAACATTTAAGCTCATTTGAATTTTAAATCAATTCAAATAGATATTTCACAACAATATATCAAAGTTGTGACCGTGATTTTAAATGAACATGTATTTTTTATGTGAACTATTTTACCTATGAATTGAATCACGAATTACATATGATCTTTGTTATTTTGTACTGGTAACCGTTGAATAAAATTGAAATTGTCAATACCCTCACCTAAATAAAAGAAAACCTACAAATGGATAAATACTCTTCTCATAAAAATAACATTCGTCTTGCTCACATAATATCGATTTTATTAAAATTCTTCAATTAAAGCAGATGTTTAATTTTTAAGTATTTTGAAGTCTTCTAATATCCTTCTCTGTGTATTAGTCGAAAAACACTTATATTCATACTTATTTTATAATGTTAATTGATCTAAAATAAATACGTAATATGCAGCAGAACATTTATCGTTTAAATGGTTAATGATTGCAAAAAAAGAAGAGCCATATATAGCATTTAAAACTCAGAGTAAATCAAATATTAATGACAGAATATAAATTCGATAAATTACCTGAATAAAAGTGTTATGAAATTTCTGAAATCAATGGTTGTCCACATAACATCGTTTAATACAATAATTAAAAGGAAAATTTCAATTAAATTATAAACATCGAATTGATAGATCCTTGTTATTACTCCAATTGTCATACATCAGATACAGAAAGCAATTATTTAATCTTTTAAGATAGCTTATAATCGTAATAGTGCAGTGATCCTAGTAAAAGCTAACATTAAGTTCAACTAATTGAAAAATATCAACAGATTTATTAAATATCTCAAATAAACAAAAATTTCGAATGATGTCAGTGAATGTTATTAATTTTCTTAACTTATATATAAAAAAACAAATCAGTTTTATGTTTCATCATTTATTATCTCACGATTCTTCAATAAATTCGATAATGTTTTTAAATAAAAATGTTTTATCGAAATTTTATTTTTATCTCTAATTAAGAGAGATTGACATTACAAATTCAATGTATTTGTTCAAAGTAAATGTCCTGAAAGTGTCTCAATGAGGAACGGGGAAACAGAAGAAGGATAGCCTTAACCGAATTGCGTAAAATAGACAAATACATTATTATACAGACGTTCTGATAGGTTATATACATCGATGCATTTCAGAAAAAATCTTTAAAAATGAAAAACAAAATTTGTGTTAATTTAGACGATCATATTAAGCAGTTGTAACGATGGATTATACT
The DNA here is from genome assembly GCA_024349245.1 of Neodontobutis hainanensis. Classification (NCBI taxonomy): domain Eukaryota; kingdom Metazoa; phylum Chordata; class Actinopteri; order Gobiiformes; family Odontobutidae; genus Neodontobutis; species Neodontobutis hainanensis. Next base: position 1,566 of record JALDNG010004041.1, on the reverse strand, counting down.
TTAAGTGAAAATGTAACTGTTTACTTTTTATATTATCCGAAATGAAACAAGATAATAAATCCGAAAAGACTACATATTTATCATTGAGAGCTATTTTTATTATTTTATGTATATACTGAAGAGTTAAATAGTCACAAATCTGAATATAACACGATTTTAATAAATAGCAAACATGATGTAAGAGCTTATTAAATAAACGTCTTAACATAAAAGTAAAATAATATGTGAAAATAATATTTTAAAATTAAACCTCATGAGCTTGACTCATTACGATTTTTTTATTGAGGATAAAAATAATATCGATTTCATTGGATAAAATACGATAAACATAACTTGGGAAATTAGGATATTACAATATAATTAAAATTTTCATAAAATGATCATTTTTTGATATTAATTATTTTTATTTGAATAAACTTGAGTCCTTTGTTTACTTCAAATTAAGGTAGATATTCACTGAAGATAATTATTTCAATTTTTCATAAATGATGAACTTAAAAATTGATGAGAATTTTCAATTTTTCGAAATGTTTATTTGAGAAGATTAATTCACATAATATTCATTAGTCTTTTGTTTTAATGCTGACTTTCAGTCACTTGTCATGTCATTGTAGAAGATTGGCGATAAACTTAAGCGTAGAAATTAATGAATGGAAATAAATTAAAGCTCATTCATATGTTAGAAGGAATAATTATTAGTTGAGAACGTATGTAAGAGATATGAGGATAATTTTTCGAGCTAATTGGTAAAGAAAATTGAACAAAATATTATGAAAATAGCTTTGAAGCATGTAAATTCAATCAGTGCAAATTTTGATTTATGATAATGTTAACTCAATGATAGTTGTATTGTAAGGAGCATGATGGGCTATTTTCTAATAATTTTTAAACACAAGAAAGTGAGAATTAAGATACTGAGAAAATTTTAAGCTTGCCATCTTCAGACTTATTAAACCATGATTAATTTCATCAAACCATAAAATTGTTGCATATGACAAATTCGTATTCCTCGAAAACGTCTCAAAAAGTTTCAGAGTACGGATATCAAAACTATTTTATTGTTAATATATATATGTTAATTACACCATATACATTAACGTTCTCATAATTTTTAGAGTTTCAAGAATTTTAATCCACCTTATTTTGGATTTCACCAAAATGAAATAATCAAGCTTTTAAAAATGAAGAAAAACATCCACATAATATATTTGAAGTTAAATATTATTTCATTGATTGTGAGTGTTTAGAAAGTATATAGAATAAAACATTGGATATTAGTGAAGTCAGAAAGGAAATTTTTATAAATTCATCAATAAATTAGTTCTAAAATGATTTTCAGAAAAATATTTAAAGAATGTATACTTTTTTATTTTACATGAATTTTTTTGTTTTTTAAATTCATAATGGTCGTTACTTTTTAAGAATTTTTATGTTGGAACTATTTTTGTGTAACAAGAACCTCAAAATTCATAATTACCTGATGTTTTTAAGTTTGATATTTTTAGAAAACTTATCACAAAATTTTTAACTTTCATGAAATATCAAGGAGTGATATTGTATGATTGT
>JALDNG010004040.1:0-23150 GCA_024349245.1 Neodontobutis hainanensis | reverse complement strand
CAGTAGATGTACATTAGAACAGACTGTAGATGTGCAGTAAAACAGACTGTAGACGTGCAGTGGAAGAGACTGCAGTAGAGCAGTAGTACAGACTGTAAACTGGCTTTAGAACTGACTGTAGACGAGCATTAGAACAGACTATAAACGTCAGTAGAACAGACTGACAATATGCAGAAGAAAAGACTGTAGAGATGCAGTAGTACAGACTGTAGACGAACATTTGCACAGACTCTATATGAGTATTAGAAAACAGTCTAGACATGCTTTAGAACAGATTGTAGAGGTGCAGTATTTCAGACTATAGACGAGCATTAGAACAGACTGTAATTGTGCAGTAGAAGAGACTGTAGAGGTGAAGTAGTACAGAATGTCGACAATTATTAGAAAAGACTGACAATGCTTCAGAAGCATTAGTACAGACTGTAAACAAGTATTAGAACAGACTGTATATGAGTATTAGAATAGATTGTAGACATGCTTTAGAAGAGACTGTAGAGGTGCAGTAGTACAGACTGTAGACAAACAGTAGTACAGATTATAGACTTGCATTAGAACAGACTGTAGATGTGCATTAGAATAGACTGTAGACGTACAATAGAAGTGACTGTAGAGGTGCAGTTGAACAGACTGTAGACGTGCAGTTGTACAGACTTCAGAGCAGCAGTCATACAGACTTTAGATTTGCTTTAGAACAGATTGTAGGCGAGCATTACAACAGACTGTAAACGTCCAGTAGAAGAGACTGACAATGTGCAGAAGAATAGACTCTAGAGGTGCAGTAGTACAGACTGTATATTTGTATTAGAAAACACTCTAAACATGCTTTAGAACAAACTGTAGATGTGCAGTAAAACAGACTATAGACATGCAGTAGAAGAGACTGCAGTAGAGCAATAGTACAGACTGTAAAGTGGCATTAAAAGAGACTGTAGAAGTGCAGTAGTACAGACTGTAGATGTGCAGTAGAACAGACTGTAGACATTTATTAGATCAGACTGTAGACCTGCAGTAGAACATACCGTAGATGAGCATTAGAATAGACTTTAGAAGTGCAGTAGTAAAGACTGTAGATGTGCAGTAGAACATACTGTAGACGTTAATAAGAAAAGACTGTACACATGCAGTAGAACAGACTGTAGATGAGCAGTAGTACAAACTGTAGACTTGCATTAGAACAGACTGTAGATGTGCATTAGAGCAGACTGTAGATATGCAGTAGACCAGACTGTAGAAGTTTATCAGAAAAGACTGTAGACGTGCAAAAGAACAGACCATAGATGAGCAGTAAAACAGACTATAAACTTGCATTAGAACAGACTGTAGAACTGACTGTAGACGAGCTTTAGAACAGACTGTATATGAGTATTAGAAAACACTCTAGACATACTTTAGAACAGACTGTAGAAGTGCAGTAGTTCAGACTGTATATGAGCATTAGAACAGACTCTATATGAGTATTAAAAAACACTCTAGACATGCTTTAGAACAGATTGTAGAGGTGCAGTAATACAGACTGTAGACGAGCATTAGAACAGACTGTAGAAGTGCAGTAGTACAGACTGTAAATGTGCAGAACAGACTGTAGAGTATTAGAACAGACTGTAGTGCAGTAGAACAGACTGTAGATGAGTGCAGTACAGACTGTAGACTTGCATTAGAACAGACTGTAGATGTGCATTAGAACAGACTGTAGATGTGCAGTAAAACAGACTGTAGACATGCAGTAGAACAGACTGCAGTAGAGCAATAGTACAGATTGTAGACTGCATTAGAACAGACTGTAGATGCAGTAAAACAGACTGTAGACTGCAGAAACAGACTGTAGACAGCAGTATATACAGACTGCATTAGAACAGACTGTAGATGTGTATTAGAACAGACTGTAGTGATACAATAGAAGACTGTAGAGTGCAGTTACAGACTGTAGACATGCAGTTGAACAGACTGTGCAGCAGCAGTACAGACTCTAGATGGCAGAACAGACTGTAGAGTGCATTAGAACAGACTGTATAAGATTAGAAAACACTGTAGACATGCTTTAGAACAGACTGTAGAGGTGCAGTTGTACAGACTGTAGTGAGCATTAGAACAGACTGTATTTAAGTATTAGAAAACACTGTAGACATGCTTTAGAACAGACTGTAGAGGTGACAGACTGTAGATGAGCATTAGAACAGACTGTATTTAAGTATTAGAAAACACAGTAGACATGCTTTAGAACAGACTGTAGAGGTGCAGTTGTACAGACTGTAGATGTGCAGTAGAACAGACTGTAGACGTGCAGTAGAACAGACTATAAATGAGCATTAGAATAGACTTTAGAAGTGCAGTAGTACAGACTGTATGCAGTAGAACAGACTATAGATGTGCAGAACAGACTGAAGACGTTTATAAGAACAGACTGTAGACGTGCAGTAGAAGACTGTAGATGAGCAGTACAGACTGTAGACTTGCATTAGAACAGACTGTAGACATGCATTAGAACAGACTGATGCAGTAGAACAAACAGATGTGCAGTAGAACAGACTGACGATGTGCAAAAGAATAGACTGTAGAGGGCAGTAGTTGAGACTACAGAGCATTAGAACAGACTGTATGAGTATTAGAAAAGACTGTAGACATGTTTTAGAACAGACAGTAGAGTTCCAGTAGTACAGACTGTAGACGACATTAGAACAAACTGTAGATATGCAGTAGAACAGACTGTAAAGGTGCAGTAGTACAGAAAGTTAACAATTATTAAAAGAGACTGTAGGAGTGCAGTAAAACAGACTCTAAATAATTAGAACAGACTGTAGACAAGTAGAACAGACTGTAGATGTGTGTACAGAGGAGACTGTAGACGCATTAAAAGAGACTATAGTGTGCAGTAGAACAGACTGTAGTGGTGCAGTTGAACAGACTGTAGACGTGCAGTTAGAACAGACTGTAGAGCAGCAGTAGTACAGACTGATTTGGCTTTAGAACAGACTGTAGACAGCATTAGAACAGACTGTAAGCCCAGTAGAACAGACTGACAATGTGCAGAAGAATAGACTGTAGAGATGCAGTAGTACAGACTGTAGATGAGCATTAGAACAGACTGTATTTAAGTATTAGAAAACACTGTAGACATGCTTTAGAACAGACAGTAGAGGTGCAGTTGTACAGACTGTAGATGTGCATTAGAACAGACTGTATATTTGTATTAGAAAACACTCTAGACATGCTTTAGAACAGACTGTAGATATGCAGTAGTACAGACTGTAGAAGTGCAGTAGAACAGACTGTAGACTGCAATAGAACAGACTATAAATGAGCATTAGAATAGACTTTAGAAGTGCAGTAGTACAGACTGTAGAAGTGCAGTAGAAGAGACTGTAGATGTGCAGTAGAACAGACTGTAGACATGCTTATAAGAAAAGACTGTAGTAGGCGTGCAGTAGAACATTTACATTTACATTTACATTTAGTGCATTAGAAAACTGTAGATGTAGAACAGAGGAAAACAATGGAAGCAATTTCAACAACACAAGGTAACAAAAGCATAAGTGCACCAAAAACTAGTCAGTTAAAACCTAGCACAGCATTTTTTTTTTTATGAAGGAATTGATAGAAGGAAGTTAAGAATTTAGTGTTTGTCAGTCAGGTGTTGACAAAAGAGATATGTTTTCAAGCGTTTTTAAAGATGTCTACAGAATCTGCTGATCTTGTAGCAGCAGGTAGATTATTCCACCAATGTGGAACAGATCCAGAGAAAGTACGTGAGAGGGATTTTTTTTCTTTTTGGGATGGTACAACCAGACGTTGTTCATTAGCAGATCGCAGGGATCTGGTAGGAACATAGGTCTGTATCAGTGAGTGAAGGTATGAAGGGGCGGAGCCAGTGGTGGTCTTGTAGGCCAAGAGCATAGCTTTGAACTTAATACGTGCCTCAATCGGGAGCCAATGTAACCTAATGAGGAGAGGAGTTACGTGCGCTCTCTTCGGTTCTTTAAAGACCACTCTTGCTGCTGGATGAGCTGCAGAGGTTTGGTTGTGCAGGCAGGAGTCCAGCCAGAAGAGCATTGCAATAATCCAGTTTGGACAAGACAAGAGCCTGAACTAGGATTTCGTCGAGTGCTTCGATAGGAAAGGTCTAATTTTCCTAATGTTGTAGAGGATGAATCTACAGGACCTGGTGATGCTGGCAACATGACTTGTGAAGTTTAGTTGATCATCAATTACCACTCCCAGATTTCTGGCAGTGCTGGACGGTGTAATGGTTGATTACACCGTCCAACCATTTGAAAGCCTAGTTGAATGGCGAGGTTGTGGTGGGTCTTTGGGTTGGCAGGAATCACTAGCAGTTCTGTTTTTCCAAGGTTCAGCTGCAGGTGATGGTCCTGCATCCAAAGTGAGATGTCACTCAGGCACGCTGAGACACGAGCAGAGACCGTCGGATCGTCAGGTTGAAATGACAAGTGGAGTTGAGTGTCATCCGCATAGCAGTGATAGGAAAAGCCATGCTTCTGAATGATAGAGCCAAGAGATGTCATGTATATGGAAAAGAGTAGTGGTCCAAGCACTGAGCCCTGTGGCACCCCTGTATTAAGATGTTGGGGCTCAGAGACCTCATCTCTCCAGGATATTCTGAATGACCTACCTGAGAGGTAAGACTTGAACCATTGCAACGCCATTCCAGAGACACCCATCGCACTGAGAGAAGACAAGAGGATGTGGTGGTTAACGGTGTCAAAGGCAGCAGACAGATCCAGTAAGATGAGGACAGATGACTTGGATGTTGCCTTTGCCAGTCTCAGGGCTTCGATGACTGAGAGCAGTGCAGTTTCAGTGGAATGTCCGCTCTTGAACCCAGACTGGTTCTGGTCCAGGAGGTTGTTCCGTGTGAGAAAGGAGGAGAGCTGGTTAAACACAACTCGCTCCAGAGCTTTGGCAGTAAAGGGAAGGAGGGAAACCGGTCTGTAGTTTTATAATAGTGAAGGGTTGAGAGTGGGTTTCTTAAGTAGTGGTGTGATGCGGGCCTCTTTGAAAGCTGTGGGGAATGAACCAGTGGAGAGAGATGAGTTGATGATGTGGGTGAGAGCAGGCACAACAGATGGAGAGATGGCCTGAAGGAGATGTGTGGGGATGGGATCCAGCGGGCAGGTGGTAGGGTGGTTAGAACTAATGACCTTGGAAACGTCCGCTTCAGTTAGAGGAGAAAAAGGGGAGCAAACACGTATCAGAGGTGTGAAAGAGTTCAACAGGTGCTGGCGCAGAAAACTGACTGCTGATGGCAGTTGTTTTCTTTACAAAGAAAGGCAAAATCATCAGCTGTTAACTCTGATGAAGGAGGAGCAGGCGGACAAAGGAGGGCAGAGAAGGTTTTAAAGAGAGTGCGTGAGTCAGGTGAGTTGCTTAACTTAGAATGGTAGTAGTCAGTTTTTGCAGAAGTGACATCAGCAGAGAAGTTAGATCGAGGTCAAGAGTTATGAAGAAATGATCCGGTGTGCAGAGGCGTGACCTGAGTATGCCGAGGCGGAGCAGTGTCTTATGTAGATGAGATCTAGTTGGTTACCAGACTTGTGAGTTGCTGATGTGGAGACCTGCTTGAGGTCAAATGATGCAGTCAGGTTATTGAAGTTAGCAGCCTGTGGCTTTTCAAGGTGGATGTTGAAGTCTCCTAATACCACCAGAGGAGTACCATCCTCAGGGAAGGATGAAAGAAGCACATCCAACTCCTCCAAGAAATGTCCAAGCTGACCTGGGGTCGATAGATAACTACAAAGTGACTTTTAACAGGGTAGGTGATGGTAACAGCATGGAACTCGAAGGAGCTGTTGTCACACAAGGGTGCTAGCTGTTTGAACTTCCAGTCAGTAGGGATAAGTAATCCGGTCCCTCCACCCCTTCCTGTGAGGCGAGGACTGTGGGAGAAAGTGTGATTATGGGAGAGGGCAGCGAGAGTGGCAGAGTCCTCTGGTTTGATCCATGTTTCTGTAAGTGCTACAACTGAAAGACCAGAATGTTGAACAAAAGCGGTAATGAAATCAGCTTTGTTCACAGCAGACTGGCAGTTCCACAAGCCTATTGAGAAAGTAGAAGAGGCAGTTATGGACGGTGATATAACATGCAGATTGTTATGGTTGCATCTCCTTTTGCGTAAAACAGATGAAAATGTCCGTGTAGAAATGACAGTAGGAATTTGAAAACACATTGAAGAGGAGCAGAAAAACAATAGACAGTAGAGAGTAAAGTATAAATAGTAAGTTTTAAGTGCAAACAATTGGTACAAAAGTGCAATACTCAAGTGCCCTGCTCGGTGGAGTCGAGTGCAGGTAGAGTCGATGGTCTTTACTCTCTTAGGTCTTCACGCGATTAGGGCTGCCGCACGCTGCCGCGTGGTTCACACTTGTATACCCGCCTGATTCAAGAATTGAATTCAGCAGGTCACGCCTCCAAAAGGCCATAAACAACTCAAACGAAACCAGGCGGCGAGCAGGTGAGAGTAAACGCCGGTGCACCACGTGACAAAGTCGTAGTAATGCACAGAGCGGTTTTCTCAGCAATAACACGGCACTAAGCTCAAAATGACAAGAATCAAATACACTTACACGGTTCTGTAGGCTTCTGCTGCTAAGTTGCTTCTCCTACTGACTTCGACTAAACCACGGATTAAATAGCAGAGCGCTGCTGGCGTTGATCACGCCTCCAAAAGGCCGTAGAAACAACTCAAACGAAACCAGGCGGCGAGCAGGTGAGAGTGAACGCCGGTGCACCACGTGACAAAGTCGTAGTAATGCACAGAGCGGTTTTCAGCAATAACACGGCACTAAGCTCAAAAATGACAAGAATCAAATACACTTACACGGTTCTGTAGGCTTCTGCTGCAAGTTGCTTCTCCTACTGACTTCGACTAAACCACGGATTAAATAGCAGAGCGCTGCTGTAGAACAGACTGTAGATGAGCAGTAGTACAGACTGTAGACTTGCATTAGAACAGACTGTAGATGTGCATTAGAACAGACTGTAGAAGTGCAGTAGTAGAGACTGTAGATGTGTAGTAGAACAGACTGTAGACGTTTATCAGAACAGACAGTAGACTTGCAGTAGAACAGACTGTAGATAAGCAGTAGTACAGACTGTAGACTTGCATTAGAACAGACTGTAGATCTGCATTAGAACAGACTGTAGACGTGCAGTAGAAGAGACTGTAGATGAGCAGTAGTACAGACTGTAGACTTGCATTAGAACAGACTGTAGATGTGCAGTAAAACAGACTGTAGACATGCAGTGGAAGAGATATTAGTAGAGCAGTAGTCCAGACGATAAACTGGCATTAGAACAGACTGTAGAGGTGCAGTTGAACAGACTGTAGACGTGCAGTTGAACAGACTTCAAAGCAGCAGTAGTACAGACTCTAGATTGGCTTTAGAACTGACTGTAGACGAGTATTAGAACAGACTGTAAATGTCCAGTAGAACAGACTGACAATGTGCAGAAGAATAGACTGTAGAGATGCAGTAGTACAGACTGTAGACGAGCATTAGAACAGACTGTATATGAGTATTAGAAAACACTAGAGAGACCAGGGGATGCAGAGTCCACAGAGAGATTAGAGGAGGCAGAGGCCACAGAGAGACCACAGGAGGCAGAGGACACAGAGAGACCAGAGGAGGCAGAGGCCACAGAAAGACCAGAGGAGACAGAGAGACGAGAGGAGTCAGAGGTCAGAAAGAGATCAGAGGAGCAGTGTTGTGCCTGAACGCTGCTCATGAACTATCGCTCAATGAACGCGCTCAGGCACAACACTATTTTGGGCAAACATGAACTGAACGTGCTGTATTACTGCCTAATGAACGTAACTGAACTCGCTTCAATCTTTTGTCTGTGAATGGCATGCTCTTCGCTTCAATATGGTGCCTGATTTCTATAGAGCCTTCTAGGTGAAAACCCGGCTAAAACACACCACAAACGGGTCTCAATATGTAGTGGAAAAACACCAAATCTGGCAACACCAGCCACAAGTGTCGCCCGCCATCCCCGCATTGAAGCGCCATCAAAAAAAAAAAAAAAAAGAAAGCATGGAGGCGCAGCAGCACGTAACAAGGCGTATGATTATTTAAAAGAATTGTATGATTGAATCTTAATGATTACTGTCCTGTTTTTCTTTAATAATTCCTCATTTAAAAGACCATTCAAGCAGCACGTTGTTACTCCTAGAACCAGTTTCTCCCGGCTCTTTTGTTACGAGTGTTGGAACTAATATTATCTCAATAAAACTATAAAACCAATGTAAAGTTTGTCCATTTAATTCCATTCAGAAAGGTACAAGCCAGCGCTGGGTCACAACACGTAGTTAACATGAGGTCAGCCCACGTGTTGTGCAGCAGGTCACGCCTCCAAAAGGCCATAAACAACTCAAACGAAACCAGGCGGCGAGCAGGTGAGAGTGAACGCCGGTGCACCACGTGACAAAGTCGTAGTAATGCACAGAGCGGTTTTCTCAGCAATAACACGGCACTAAGCTCAAAAATGACAAGAATCAAATACACTTACACGGTTCTGTAGGCTTCTGCTGCTAAGTTGCTTCTCCTACTGACTTCGACTAAACCACGGATTAAATAGCAGCGCTGCTGGCGTTTGATCACGCCTCCAAAAGGCCGTAAACAACTCAAAGCGAAACCAGGCGCGAGCAGGTGAGAGTGAACGCCGGTGCACCACGTGACAAAGTCGTAGTAATGCACAGAGCGGTTTTCTCAGCAATAACACGGCACTAAGCTCAAAAATGACAAGAATCAAATACACTTACACGGTTCTGTAGGCTTCTGCTGCTAAGTTGCTTCTCCTACTGACTTCGACTAAACCACGGATTAAATAGCAGAGCGCTGCTGTAGAACAGACTGTAGATGAGCAGTAGTACAGACTGTAGACTTGCATTAGAACAGACTGTAGATGTGCATTAGAACAGACTGTAGAAGTGCAGTAGTAGAGACTGTAGATGTGTAGTAGAACAGACTGTAGACGTTTATCAGAACAGACAGTAGACTTGCAGTAGAACAGACTGTAGATAAGCAGTAGTACAGACTGTAGACTTGCATTAGAACAGACTGTAGATCTGCATTAGAACAGACTGTAGACGTGCAGTAGAAGAGACTGTAGATGAGCAGTAGTACAGACTGTAGACTTGCATTAGAACAGACTGTAGATGTGCAGTAAAACAGACTGTAGACATGCAGTGGAAGAGATATTAGTAGAGCAGTAGTCCAGACGATAAACTGGCATTAGAACAGACTGTAGAGGTGCAGTTGAACAGACTGTAGACGTGCAGTTGAACAGACTTCAAAGCAGCAGTAGTACAGACTCTAGATTGGCTTTAGAACTGACTGTAGACGAGTATTAGAACAGACTGTAAATGTCCAGTAGAACAGACTGACAATGTGCAGAAGAATAGACTGTAGAGATGCAGTAGTACAGACTGTAGACGAGCATTAGAACAGACTGTATATGAGTATTAGAAAACACTAGAGAGACCAGGGGATGCAGAGTCCACAGAGAGATTAGAGGAGGCAGAGGCCACAGAGAGACCACAGGAGGCAGAGGACACAGAGAGACCAGAGGAGGCAGAGGCCACAGAAAGACCAGAGGAGACAGAGAGACGAGAGGAGTCAGAGGTCAGAAAGAGATCAGAGGAGCAGTGTTGTGCCTGAACGCTGCGTTCATGAACTATCGTTCAATGAACGCGTTCAGGCACAACACTATTTTGGGCAAACATGAACTGAACGTGCTGTATTACTGCCTAATGAAGCGTAACTGAACTCGTTCAATCTTTTGTCTGTGAATGGCATGCTCTTCGTTCAATATGGTGCCTGATTTCTATAGAGCCTTCTAGGTGAAAACCCGGCTAAAACACACCACAAACGGGTCTCATATGTAGTGGAAAAACACCAAATCTGGCAACACCAGCCACAAGTGTCGCCCGCCATCCCCGCGCATGAAGCGTCATCAAAAAAAAAAAAAAAAGAAAGCATGGAGGCAGCAGCACGTAACAAGGCGTATGATTATTTAAAAGAATTGTATGATTGAATCTTAATGATTACTGTCCTGTTTTTCTTTTAATAATTCCTCATTTAAAAGACCATTCAAGCAGCACGTTGTTACTCCTAGAACCAGTTTCTCCGGCTCTTTTTACGAGTGTTGGAACTAATATTATCTCAATAAAACTATAAAACCAATGTAAAGTTTGTCCATTTAATTCCATTCAGAAAGGTACAAGCCAGCGCTGGGTCACAACACGTAGTTAACATGAGGTCAGCCCACGTGTTGTGCTGCTGGTCAACACAATGCTCAAAAGGTCCTAAGCTTTGGCCACACCTCTCACATGAGGGGACACTTCCTGCTTTGAATCAGTAGTTTTCCACTATGTGTTCCAGCCAGGGGTAACCAACTGGTTCTAACTGGTTTAAACAGACGAGGTATGTAGTGTCCTAATCTAGGGTGCAGTGTATCATGCAGAGAGTGCAAATAACCTACAAAACAGTTATAAAAGTGTTTCTTATTTCAAAATCCTAACAACGTTTTCCTCTTGTTTTTGAGAATGTACTGTAGGGTTGAAACCAGCAGCTGCTACTATTGTGGAGTGAATGGGCAGCAACAAAGCATTAAAGCATTAAAACAATGGGGAAATGCTCTCCTCAATGCTAATGTAAACCCTGGTTTGATAAGGATTCAATATTGGATATGAAGATGAAATCTGACACATAGCTTCATTGTTAAAACTGATAAAATAATTGCTGTCTGTGATTCTACTGTATATGGGCTCTGGCAATATTTTTGAAAAATAATAGCTCGCAGCAACATGGAAAAAAAGAACTAAGAAATAGTTCATTTTTGGAACTGTGAACTTAGTTCAAAATTTTGAAGTTTTTTTTTTTTTAGTTTATTTATTTAGGCTTTCTTTTTTTTCCTCAATACATTTTTATACATTTTCATTACATACATACATACTATATTGTTGTACAGAGCCCAAAGGGAGTAGGCTGAAGCTGTGTGCTTATGTGTGCCTTCCCCATCTCATTTTATTTTTTACAGCTGTCAAATTATTAAGTGTACACACAGAACTAATCTTTCTTTTGGTATAGTTCATATACAATCAGTCAACATATATTCAATTAATGGTTTGCTAGTTAGTTAATCAACCAACCATCATCGTTCAACTATTTTGGATCGGTCCTGAAAAGTGCCCAAAGTCAATTTTCTAAAGCATATCTCTTAAAGATGTTCATTTTATACTGTTTTTAAATTGTATTTGGCTTGCTGCACTTTTCAAATTGTCGTCCAGTTCATTCCATAATTTCACACCCCTTCGCATGATAAACTGGCTCTTTAGGGTGGTAAGAACCACTGTTTAATTCACAAAATTAATTCTCCCGTAGGTTATATCGCCCCTCCCTCGTAGAAAACATTTTTTGAATGTTATTAGATAATTTATTATTCCTGGCCTTATATATCATTATAATAGATTTTAATTTTACTATTTCTTCAAGTTTAAGAGTTTGTGATTTTAGGAACAGTGTGTTGGTATGGTCCCCATAACCAACATTATGTACAATTCTCCATCCATCCATCCATCTTCTACTGCTTATCCGGGCCCGGGTCGCGGGGGCAGCAGTCTAAGTAGAGAAGCCCAGACTTCCTCTCCCCAGACACTTCCTCCAGCTCTTCCGGGGATACCGAGGCGTTCCCAGGCCAGCCGAGAGACATAGTCCCTCCAGCGTGTCCTAGGTCTTCTCCGAGGTCTCCTCCCGGTGGGACATGCCCAGAACACCTCCCTAGGGAGGCGTCTGGGAGGCATCCGAAACAGATGCCCGAGCCACCTCAGCTGGCTCCTCTCGATGTGAAGGAGCAGCGGCTCTACTTTGAGCTCCTCCCGAGTGACCGAGCTCCTCACCCTATCTCTAAGGGAGCGCCCGCCACTCTGCGGAGAAAGCTCATTTCGGCCGCCTGTACCGGGATCTTGTTCTTTTGGTCATGACCCAAAGCTCATGCCCATAGGTGAGAGTAGGAACGTAGTTCGACTGGTAAATCGAGCTTTGCCTTACAGCTCAGCTCCTTCTTCACCACGACAGATCGGTACATCGACCGCATTACTGCAGAAGCTGCACCGATCCGTCTGTCGATCTCACGCTCCTTCGTTCCCTCACTCGTGAACAAGACCCGAGATACTTAATCTCCTCCAATTGAGGAAGGAGCTCTCCATCAACCTGGATGGGGCAAACCACCCTTTTTCGACTGAGAACCATGGTCTCAGACTTGGAGGTGCTGATCCTCATGCTAGCCGCTTCACACTTGGCTGCAAACCGCCACAGTAAACATTGAAGGTCCTGGCTTGATGGAGCCAACAGGACAACATCATCTGCAAAAAGCAGAGATGAAATCCTGTGGTCCCCAAACCAGACTCCCTCCGGCTCCTGGCTGCGCCTAGAAATCCTGTTCATAAAGATAATGAACAGGACCGGTGACAAAGGGCAGCCCTGCCGAGTCCAACATTCACCGGGAACAGGTCTGACTTACTGCCGGCAATGCGAACCAAGCTCCTGCTCCGGTCGTACAGGGACCGGATAGCCCTTAGCAAAGGGCCCCAGACCCCATACACCCAGAGCACCCCCACAGGGCACCACGAGGACACAGTCGAATGCCTTCTCCAGATCCACAAAGCACATGTGGAATGGTTGGGCAAACTCCCATAAACCCTCAAGCACCCTGGAGAGGGTATAGAGCTGGTCCAGTGTTCCACGACTGGGACGAAACCGCATTGTTCCTCCTGGATCTGAGGTTCGACTATCGGCCGCATAGGGTGTCCTGGTGCCACATGGACTGATGGACACCCTTATGCTTGAACATGGTGTTCGTTATGGACAAACTGTTGCCAGCACAGAAGTCCAATAACAGAACACCACTGGTTCAGATCAGGGGCCGCTTCCTCCCAATCACGCCTCCAGGTGTCTCTGTCGCTGCCCACGTGAGCGTTGAAGTCCCACAGTAGAACGATGGAGTCCCCGGTTGGAGCACATTCCAGCACCTCCCAGAGACTCCAAGAAGGCCGGGTACTCTGCACTGCCATTTGGCCCGTAAGCACAAACAACAGTGAGAGACCTATCCCCGACCCGAAGGCGCAGGGAAGCGACCCTCTCGATCACCGGGGTGAACTCCAACACATGGCGGCTGAGCCGGGGGGCAATGAGCAAACCCACACCGGCCCGCCATCTCTCACCGCAGGCAACTCAAGAGTAGTGGAGAGTCCAGCCTCTCTCGAGGATTTGGGTTCCAGAGCCCAAGCTGTGCGTAGAGGTGAGCCAACTATCTCTAGTCGGTATCTCTCAACCTCCCACACAAGCTCAGGCTCCTTACCCGCCAGCGAGGTGACATTCCATGTCCCTAGAGCCAGATTCTGTGTCTTCTACTGCACATCTACAGTTCTAGAGTCTGTACTACTGAACTCTACAGTCTGTGATCTAACAATTGCTACACATCCTCATTCTTTTGCACATCTACAGTCTGTTTTAATGCACATCTATTTGTGGTCTGTTCTAACATTGTGACTCAGTCTCACCCAAAAAATTATACAGTTTTTATACTGCAATATTCTACAGTCTGTTCTAAGAAAGATTTACAGTCTGTACTACTGCCTCTACATTTTCCAAATAGCATGTCTTGTTTTCTAATACATTTATACAGTTTGTTCTAATGGAACTCAATCTTTAACTTTAGATACTGCATCTACAGTCTGTCACAAGAAGCTCATCTACAGTCTGTTCTAAACCAATCTAAGATTGTAGTTTCATCAGCTCTAATAGTCTAAATTTTAATTTTGTGGATACATCTACAGTTTGTTTTAATATCTACAGTCTGTACTATTTTTGGTCCTAAGACTGATCTACAGTCTTTTCTAATACATTACACTCCTTCTAATCCTTAAAGTCTCACTACTGCAACTCTTGTCTATTCTTCTATACAAGTCTGATTCCACCCAATCATGTGCAATCCCTCACATATTTGTATAATTTTTTTAGAACTATTTTGTGATCTATTGTATCAAAGGCTTGAGATCTATGAAAATGCCTATGGAATGCATCAGTCTGTTGTCTATTTCATCTACAGTCTGTTCTACTGCACATCTACAGTCTTTCTAATGCAAGTCTACAGTCTGTTCTACTGTTTGTCGACTATAGTCTGTTTGATAATGTCACATTCTGTACTACTGCATCTCTACAGTCTGTTCTACTTCACTACATTCTGTTCTTACTGCACGTCTACAGTCTGTTCTAATGCTCGTCCACAGTCTGCTCTAATGCAGGTCTTTAGTCTGTACTGCACATACAGACTGTTCTACTGACGTCTACAGTCTGTTCTAATGCTCGTCTACAGTCTGTTCTATTGCATTTCTACAGTCTGTTCTAATGCACATCTACAGTCTGTTCTACACGTTACAGTCTGTTCTAATGCTCGTCTACAGTTCTAAAGCCAATCTACAGTCTGTTCTACTGCTGCTGCTCTGAAGTCTGTTCAACTCCAAGTCTACAGTCTGTTCTAGTGCCATTTCTACAGTCTGTACTCTGCTCTACTAAGTCTGTTCTATTGCACTTACAGTCTTTCTACTGCATATCTACAGTCTGTTCTACTGAAGATCTACAGTCTGTTCTAATGCAAGTCTGACAGTACTACTGCTCATCTACAGTCTGTTCTACTGCACGTCTACAGTCTCTACTACTGCACTTCTAAAGTCTGTTCTAATGCACATCTACAGTCTGTTCTAATGCAAGTCTACAGTCTTTACTACTGCTCATCTACGGTCTGTTCTACTGCAGGTCTAAAATCTCTGTTCTAATAAATGTTTACAGTCTGTTTAACTGCAAGTCTACAGTCTGTTCAACTGCACCTCTACAGTCTGTTCTAATGCTCGTCTACAGTCTGTATTACTGCATCTACAGTCTGTTCTAAAGCATGTCTACAGTGTTTTGTAATACTTATATACAGTCTGTTCTAATGCTGTCTACAGTCTGTACTACTCCATCTCTACAGTCTATTCTTCTGCACATTGTCAGTCTGTTCTACTGGACGTTTACAGTCTTTCTAATGCTCATCTACAGTCTGTTCTAAAGCCAATCTAGTGTCTGTACTACTGCTGCTCTGAAGTCTGTTCTAACTGCAAGTCTACAGTCTGTTCAACTGCACCTCTACAGTCTGTTCTAATGCCAGTTTACAGTCTGTTCTATTGCTCTACTGCAGTCTGTTCTACTGCATGTCTACAGTCTGTTTTACTGCACATCTACAGTCTGTTCTAATGCACATCTACAGTCTGTTCTAATGCAAGTCTACAGTCTGTACTACTGCTCATCTACAGGTCTGTTCTACTGCACGTCTACAATCTGTTCTAATAAACGTCTACAGTCTGTTCTACTGCACATTTACAGTCTGTACTACTGCACTTCTACAGTCTGTTCTAATGCTCGTCTACAGTCTGTATTACTGCACCTCTACAGTCTGTTGTAAAGCATTTCTAGTAGTGTTTTCTAATACTCATATAGAGTCTGTTCTAATGTTCGTCTACAGTCTGAACTACTACATTTCTACAGTCTGTTCTAAAGCATGTCTACAGTCTGTTTTCTAATACTCATATACAGTCTGTTCTAATGCTCGTCTACAGTCTGTACTACTGCACCTCTACAGTCTGTTCTACTGCATGTCTACAGTCTGTTCTACTGCAAACATCTACAGTCTGTTCTACTGCACATCTACAGTCTGCTACTACTGCACTGTCTACAGTCTGTTCTAATGCACATCTACAGTCTGTTCTAATGCAAGTCTATAGTCTGTACTACTGCTCATCCATGGTCTGTTCTACTGCAGGTCTACAGTCTGTTCTAATTGTCTACAGTCTATAGTCTGTTCTAATGCTCGTCCACAGTCTGTTCTAATGCATGTCTACAGTCTGAACTACTGCACATTCTACAGTCTGTTCTACTAGCATGTCTACAGTCTGTTCTAATGCTTGTATACAGTCTGTTCTAATGCTCTACAGTCTTTTTAAACTGCACCTCTACAGTCTGTTCAACTGCATCTACAGTCTTTTCTAACTGCACCTCAACAGTCTCTTCTAATGCCAGTCTACAGTCTGTACCTCTGCTCTACTGCAGTCTGTTCTACTGCATACGTCTACAGTCTGTTCTTTCTGCACATCTACAGTCTGTTCTAATGCACATCTACAGTCTGTTCTAATGCAAGTCTATAATCTGTACTACTGCTCATCTACAGTCTGTTCTAATGCAAGTTTATAATCTGTACTACTGCTCATCTACAGTCTGTTCTAATGCAAGTCTACAGTCTGTACTACTGCTCATTTACAGTCTGTTCTACTGCAAGTCTACAGTCTGTTCTAATAAACGTCTACAGTCTGTTCTACTGCACATTTACAGTCTGTACTACTGCACTTCTACAGTCTGTTCTAATGCTCGTCTACAGTCTGTATTACTGCACGTCTACAGTCATTCTTAACTGCACCTCAACAGTCTGTTCTAATGCCAGTCTACATTCTTTACCTCTCTGCTCTACTGCAGTCTGTTCTACTGCATGTCTACAGTCTGTTTTACTGCTCATATACAGTCTGTTCTACTGCACATCTACAGTCTGTTCTAAAGCCAGTCTAGAGTCTTTTCTACTGCTGCTCTACAGTCTTTTCAACTGCATGTCTACAGTCTGTTTAACTGCACCTCTACAGTCTGTTCTATTGTATGTCTACATTCTGTTCTAATGCACATCTACAGTCTGTTCTAATGCTCGTCTACAGTCTCTACTAACGGACCATTAAATTATTTTCTTCTGCAGCATCATTAGACTGTTTTACTGGACATCTACAGTCTGTTCTAATACACGTCTATAGTCTGTTCAAATACTCGTCCACAGTCTGTTCTAATGCAGTCTGTACTACTGCACATCTATAGTCTGTTCTATTGCTCGAATACCGTCTGTTCTAATGCCCATAAAAGTCTTTACTACTCCACCTCTACAGTTTGTTCTACATCTCCTCTACAGTCTGTTCTACTGCAGCTCTACAGTCTGTTTTAATGCCAGTCTAGAGTCTGTACTACTGCTACTCTGCAGTCTGT
Source organism: Neodontobutis hainanensis (assembly GCA_024349245.1). Taxonomy (NCBI): domain Eukaryota; kingdom Metazoa; phylum Chordata; class Actinopteri; order Gobiiformes; family Odontobutidae; genus Neodontobutis; species Neodontobutis hainanensis. The sequence goes on along the minus strand of JALDNG010004040.1, from coordinate 6,024 downwards.
TCTACTGCAAGTCTACATTCTGTTCTACTGCACATCTACAGTCTGTTCTAATGCACATCTATAGTCTGTTCTAATGCTCGTCTACAGTCTGAACTACTGCACCTCTACAATCTGTTCTAAAGCATGTCTACAGTGTTTTCTAATACTCATATACAGTCTGTCTACAGTCTGAACTACTGCAACTCTACAGTCTGTTCTAAAGCATATCTACAGTCTAATACTCATATACTGTCTGTTCTAATCCTCATCTACAGTCTGTACTACTGCACCTCTAGAGTCTATTCTTCTGCACATTCTCAGTCTGTTCTACAGGTTGTTTACTGTTTGTTCTAATGCTCGTCTACAGTCTGTTCCAAAGCCAATCTACAGTCTGTTCTACTTCTGCTCTGAAGTCTATTCAACTGCACATCTACAGTCTGTTCAACTGCACCTCTACAGTCTTTTCTATTGTTAATAGATAATAATTGTCTAGAGTCTGTTATACTGCACGCCTACAGTCTCTTTTAATAATTGTCAACTTTCTGTACTACTGCACCTCTACAGTCTCTTCTACTGCACATCTACAGTTTGTTCTAATGGTCGTCTAGAGTCTGTACTACTGCTCTACAGTCTGTTCTAAAACATGTCTACAGTCTTTTCTAATACTCATGTACAGTCTGTTCTAATGCTCGTGTAAAGTCTCAACTACTGCCCTCTACAGTCCATTCTTTGCACATCTACAGTCTGTTCTAATGCACATCTACAATCTGTTCTAATGGAATTCTCCAGTCTGTACTACTGCTCGTCTACAGTTTGTTCTACTGCTCTTCTACAGTCTGTTCTAAAAACGTCTACAGTCTGTACTACTGCACATCTACAGTTTGTACTAAAGCATGTTAGAGTGTTTTCTAATACTAATATACAGTCTGTTTTAATGCTCGTCTACAGTCTGTACAACTGCACCTCTACTGCCTGTTCTAAAGCATGTCTACAGTGTTTTCTAATATTCATATAGAGTCTGTTCTAATGCTCATCTACAGTCTGAACTACTGCACCTCTACAGTCTGTTCTAAAGCTCATCTACAGTCTGTTCTAAAGCCAATCTAGAGTCTGTACTACTGCTGCTCTAAAGTCTGTTCAACTGGACGTCTACAGTCTGGTCTACTGCACATCTAGTTTGTTTTAATGCTCGTCTACAGTCTGTACTACTGCTCATCTACAGTCTGTTCTACTGCACGTCTACAGTCTGTTCTAATAGTCATGTACAGTCTGTTCTAATCCTCGTGTAAAGTCTCAACTACTGCAACTCTTACAGTCTATTCTTCTGCACCTCGTCAGTCTGTTCTACTGCACATCTACAGTCTATTCTAATGGACATCAACTGTATGTTCTAATGAAAGTCTACAGTCTGTACAACTGCTCATCTACAGTCTGTGAGTCTGTTCTAATACTGTCAACAGTCTGAACTACTGCAGCTCTACAGTCTGTTCTAAAGCATGTCTAGAGTGTTTTCTAATACTCATATACAGTCTGTTCTAATGCTTGTCTACAGTCTGTACTACTGCATCTCTACAGTCTATTCTTCTGCACATTGTCAGTCTGTTCTACTGATTTACAGTCTTTTCTAATTCTCATCTACAGTCTGTATTACTGCACCTCTACAGTCTGTTCTAAAGCATGTTTAGAGTGTTTTCTAATACTCATATACAGTCTGTTCTAATGTTCGTCTACAGTCGGAACTACTGTACCTCTACATTTTGTTATAAAGCATATCTAGAGTGTTTTCTAATACTTATATAGAGTCTGTTCTACTGGACGTTTATAGCCTGTTCTAATGCTGTCTATAGTCAGTTCTAAAGCCAATCTAGAGTCTGTACTACTGCTGCTCTGAAGTCTGCTCAACTGCACGTCTACTGTCTGTTCACCTGCAGTTACAGTCTGTTCTAATGCCAGTTTACAGTCTGTACTACTGCTCTACTACAGTCTGTCCACTGCTCTACAGTATGTTTTACTGCACATCTACAGTCTGTTCTAATGTACATCTACTGTCTGTTCTAATGCAAGCCTACAGTCTGTACTACTTCTCATCTACAGTCTGTTCTACTGCAGTCTACAGTCTGTTCTAATGCACATCTACAGTCTGTTCTAATGCAGTTTACAGTCTGTACTACTGCTCTACTACAGTCTGTACTGCACTCTACAGTCTGTTCTACTACACATCTACAGTCTCTACTACTGCACTTCTAAAGTCTGTTCTAATGCACATCTACACTCTCTTCTAATGCTGTCTACAGTCTGTACTACTGCATTTCTGTAGTCTATTCTTCTGCACATTGTCAGTCTGTTCTACTGGATGTTTACAGTCTGTTCTAAGGCTCGTCTACAGTCAGTTTTACAGTCTGTTCTAATGCAAGTCTATAGTCTGTTTTACTACTCATCTACGGTCTGTTCTTTTGCAGGTCTACAGTCTGTTCTAATAAATGTCTACAGTCTGTTCTACTGCACATCTACAGTCTGTTCTAATGCAAGTCTACAGTCTGTATTACTGCTCATCTACAGTCTGTTCTAAAGCATGTCTAGAGTGTTTTCTAATACTCATATACAGTCTGTTCTAATGCATGTCTACAGTCAGAAATACTGCACCTTTTACAATCTGTTCTAAAGCATGTGCAGAGTGTTTTCTAAAACTAATATAGAGTCTGTTCTAATACTAGTCTACAGTCTGAACTACTGCAGCTCTACAGTCTGTTCTAAAGCATGTCTAGAGTGTTTTCTAATACTCTTATACAGTCTGTTCTAATGCTTGTCTACAGTCTGTACTACTGCATCTCTCTACAGTCTATTCTTCTGCATATTGTCAGTCTGTTCTACTGGACAAGTTTACAGTCTTTTCTAACATCTACAGTCTGTATTACTGCACCTCTACAGTCTGTTCTAAAGCATATTTAGAGTGTTTTTCTAATACTCAGTATACAGTCTGTTCTAATGTTCGCTACAGTCTGAACTACTGTACAGACCTCTACATTTTGTTATAAAGCAGACTAGAGTGTTTTCTACTTATATAGAGTCTGTTCTACTGGACGTTTATAGCCTGTTCTAATGCTCGTCTATAGTCAGTTCTAAAGATCTAGAGTCTGTACTACTGCTGCTCTGAAGTCTGCTCAACTGCAGTCTACTGTCTGTTCACCTGCACTGTACAGTCTGTATAATGCCAGTTTACAGTCTGTACTACTGCTCTATACTGTCTGACTGCACATCTACAGTCTGTTTTACTGCACATCTACAGACTGTTCTAATGTACATCTACTGTCTGTTCTAATGCAAGCCTACAGTCTGTACTACTGCTCATCTACAGTCTGTTCTTAGAGTCTACAGTCTGTTTAGACAGACTCTACAGTCTGTTCTAATGTAAGTCTACAGTCTGTACTACTGCTCATCTACAGACTGTTCACTGCAACATGTACAGTCTGTTCTACTGCGTGTACAGTCTCTACTACTGTAGACTTCAAGTCTTTTCTAATGCAAATCTATAGTCTGTTTTACTGCTCATCTACGGGTCTGTTCTACTGCAGGTCTACAGACTGTAAACGTCCAGTAGAACAGACTGACAATGTGCAGAAGAACAGACTGTAGAGATGCACTAGTAACAGACTGTAAACGGCATTAGAACAGACTGTATATGAGTATTAGAAAACACTCTAGACATGCTTTAGAACAGACTGTAGAGGTGCAGTAGTTCAGACTATAGACTAGCATTAGAACAGACTATATATGAGTATTAGAAAATACTCTAGAACATGCTTTAGAACAGACTGTAGAGGTGCAGTTGTTCAGACTGTAGACAGAATAGAACAGACTGTAGATTGCAGTAGAAGAGACTGTAGAGCTGCAGTATAGACTGTAGACAATTATTAGAACAGACTGTAGACGTGCAGTAGAACAGACTGTAGACAATTATTAGAACAGACTGTAGACTTGCAGTAGAACAGACTGATGATGCTGCAGAAGAATTGACTTTAGCATTAGAACAGACTGTACACGAAATAGAACAGACTGTATATGAGTATTAGAATAGACTGAAGACATGATTTTAGAACAGACTGTAGAGGTGCAGTAATACACTCTAGACAAGTAGTAGTACAGACTGTCGACTTGCATTAGAACAGACTGTAGATGTGCATTAGAACAGACTGTAGATGTACAATAGAACAGACTGTAGAGGTGCAGTTCAACAGACTGTAGACGTGCAGTTGAACAGTCTTCAGAGCAGCAGTAGTACAGACTCTAGATTGGCTGTAGAACAGACTGTAGACGATCATTAGAATAGACTGTAAACGTCTAGTAGAACAGACTGTCAATGTGCAGAATAATAGATTCTAGAGGTGCAGTAGTACAGACTGTAGATGAGCATTAGATCAGACTGTAAATGAGTATTAGAAAACACTGTAGACATGCTTTAGAACAGACTGTAGAGGTCTAGATGTACAAACTGTAGACGAGCATTAGAACAGACTGTAGAGGAACAGTAGAACAAACTGTAGAGGTCGAGTAGTAAAGACTGTTATTGGGTAATAGAACAGATGATATTCGAGCAATAGAACAGACTATAGATGTGTGGTCTACTGCATTAGATCAGACTGTGGACGAACATTTGAACAGACTATAGACATGCATTAGAACAGACTGTAGATGTGCAGTAGAAGAGACTGTAGACAATTATTAGAACAGACTGTAGACATGCAGTAGAACAGATTGTAGATGTGCAGTAGTATAGACTGTAGAAGCAGTAGTACAGAATGTAGACAATTATTAGAACAGACAGAAGACGTGCAGTAGAAAAGACTGTAGGCGAGCAATAGAACAGACTGTAAACGCCCAGTAGAACAGACTGACGATGTGCAGAAGAATAGACTGTAGTGGTGCAGTAGTACAGACTGTAGACGAGCATTAGAACAGACTGTATATGAGTATTAGAAAACACTGTAGACATGCTTTACAACAGACTGTAGAGGTGCAGTAGTTGACTGTAGATGAGCATTAGAACAGACTGTATATGAGTATTAGAAAACACTAATAGAAATGCTTTACAACAGACTGTAGAGGTGCAGTAGAACAGACTGTAGACGTGCAGTAGAACAGACTGTAGTTGAGCAGTAGTACAGACTGTATACTTGCATTAGAACAGACTGTAAAAATGTGCATTAGAACAGACTGTAGATGTGCAGTAAAACAAACTGTAGACTTGCAATAGAGCAGACTGAAGACGTGCAGTAGAACAGACTGAAGACGCGTGCAGAACAGACTGTAGACATGCAGTAGAACAGACTGTAGACATGCATTAGAACAGACTGTAGATGTGCATTAGAACAGACTTGGCATTAGAACAGACTGTAGAACAGACTGTAGATGTACAGACTGTAGACTTGCATTAGAACAGACTGTAGATTAAAGATGTGGAAGAGAATAGGTTAATAACCTTTAAATTACACAAACCAAAGCAGAAATTAGTTGCAAATAAATCACAAATAACTCAATAACACTTCCTCAATAGTAAATGTCAAACCAAACAGTCATACAAATTAACATCTTACAAATTAGCGGTCTCTAATTAAACATATAATTTAAACAATACACATGCTTAGAGTAATGTTCACATAAAGTATTCACTATTTGATTTAAATTGGACATTACAACCAAGCAAACAAAATCATACAAAAGTCTTAACTCAGACACAAACAAACACACAGTCCACTTTTGTCCTACCAGTTGTGTCCTTGGATAATCAGGAGCTGTGGTCAAAGTTTCTTTTCCTCAGGAACAAGTGAGATGGCCAACTGAGCTTTTACCAAACATTTCAACTGCCATGCACTCTGTGTGTGCGCAGACTGGTAATTATGGTCCCAAGAGCACTTCCTGGAAGTTGGTTCCATAACCTTTTGATGCGTAGTTGCCCCCTGCAGTTTGGGAGTGCTCTTAGTAATTTGAGTAAAAATAGGCTGAGTGCTCAGGACAGACTTGTACCTTGAATTGACATAACAGTAGATG
>JALDNG010004039.1:0-21528 GCA_024349245.1 Neodontobutis hainanensis | reverse complement strand
TTCAACCTGAAAACAGAAATAATCTAAAATAAAAAAAGTGAAAACTACCATACTTGAAGAATGAATCACCTCCAAACGTGGGAACTAAGAACTTGGACAAGTTGACATCGGTACAAACCCAAAAACAAAAAGTAAATGAAGGCTTATTTATAATTAAATAAAGAAAATTATGATCTAAAAAAGGGAAATATCGGAATTATATGATTATCATATAAACACGGAGTTCGAAGGTATAATCCAGCAAATCGTGTGTCAAGGCGTTCTAAAAAATCCGTTTTTAGAACTTAAATATTTACAGCCTCAACGGGTTGAAAATTATGTTTTTCAGGTTTAACCTCTTCGACTTGACGCAATCGGGGATCAGAGCGACTTTCGGCTACAGAAGAACGTCTATCTACATTAGGCCGCTCAATAACAGGTGGTTTAGGATTTTTAAAAATCAAGAGGCATACGCACTTTAGACTGTGCTTGACTACGCGCCTTAGATTTTGAAACACCTTTATTATCATTATGAATAGGTCGAATTTTTACATTCCGAGTTCGATCATTTACGCTATTCATATTTCCACGATGGTGTCCTTTCACTTGAACTTGAGTACAATTATAATGCTCCATCATTATTTACTTATTGTGTTGTCTTCAATGATAGTCCAACTCTGAATTTTTACGGTTGTGATTCTCCGCGGAGACGCGGCCGCGGTATTTAATCGATAATTGTTATGAATTTTTTTCATTCGCTGATATGATCCTTGTGAAAACTCATTTCAGAACCTTTAAAAATTGGGATTTAGTCAGTGATAATTTGTTAAATTTATGTGATTGCATAGACCATTATCTGTTGTACTTTGTTGATATTTTTGTTTTATGAAAATGTTTTATTATAAATAAGATTAAGGAATTCGTTTAATTTTATTTCACTAATTTACATCTCAACTATCATGTATTTGTAGGTAAGTGTCGAAGCCGGCTAACATTTTTAAAATATCAGATAATATCTATTTATATGTGAAATAAGTAAGTTGAAAGGGTATAACAATGTATCTTATTTTAATATCAGTAGGAAATCAAGGGTGAGTTTATTTCAAAGCATGATTTTAAAATAAATCAATTTTGTTATCCCAATAATATTTTAATTTCTCGTGAATTAATTCAGGCAAAATTAAAATAGTTAATCGAGATAAATATGATGTCAAGCCAAAATAGCGTATTTCTTGTTGATCTAATTAACAAATATTTCTACACTTTCTCTGATTATAAATGCAATAATTTGGTAAAATCATACATCTTAGTTACTAAATCTCGCATATGGTCTTATTATGAAAACTATAATATGAAAATGACATAATCAAAACGTAATTAAAATAAGAGTATGAATATAATATTTAATTTATTTCGCAAGTTCGCGTCACGATAGAATTGACTTAACAGAAATACAATACTGAGTTATTGATTATACGTTGTTTATTCACGATTAAAAATTTGTATTTTTTGTTTACTCCTCATAAATAAAAGCTAAGCTTCATTTGTTAATGATCAAAACTAGTCATTAATGATCCTTGTTAGGCATTATGGGAAATTTAATTAAAGTAGCTTTAATATAATGTTTTTGGTTAGTGATTCATTAAAAATAATGCTAGAGCAAGCTGAGTAGACTATAACGGTATGAGCACAGGATTAAATGTATTTAAATTCATTTATTAACTTACTTAATATTTGTCAAACGTTTTAGCAAGCGCATTACATTAACAAAACAAGCCTGCGCATTGATTACGATATTATGACTCAAATATCTAAAAATGTATTTAATTGTGAGTCTTGAACCTGTTCTCAATTTACAAATTATATTAAAAATTTTGAAGTAAATTCGGGCATTGACGAAATTCTGATTGCAAGTCGAAAAATGTTAAATCAGAGTTTATTTAATATTTCTTTGTTAAATAATTTTTTATTAATACATGTTGATTCAAAGGTAATTAAGGAGTTAATACATTAAAATTTTATTAGTTATCCATTATTGTATGTCTGCGCATGCAAATTCTTGATAATCGAATACGAAATTAAGCTACCCTCTCGTTTGAAAAATTTAACTTATATTTTTATGCAGTGAATTCTCGGATATTCATATTTTTAAATTTATATTTAACATATTTTATTTACTTTAATTGACGTTTCTTACAATTTATTGTTATATATTTATTTAATCAATCTTTCGAGAATGATAAATTTACCAATTTTTAAAATTAAGGAATAACGATGCAAGTATTCACCTTATTTTTTCCACATAGAAACAAGTACAGAATATACGAAAATTTAAAACCGTACACCTTCAAATGTAAACGATGAATAGAGGTTGTATTATAAGATAATAAAATTTCCATATTTTATTTTTACTTCTTCAAGATATACCGAAATATTTTTAAATTGAATTTTAATTTATAATTTTTCATAAGCATTCCAACCCATAACATTAAAGAATTTATGACACTCAATCGTTTTCATTCGCTTGCCAAAAAGCATAATATTGAAATAATTATAATATTTCGGGTTTTTTATGAATTCGTTCTTCAATGAAAGTAGGCGGATCAAGGTTGCATACTACATACATTCAAAAAACATATTTAAATAAACACTGTGATGTGGTGTCTTATATTTAGCCGCCGCGTATATTTATTTTATTTAAGTTAACCGTTCGTTTATTCACATTAATTTTTGTGAAAATTTTATTTTATTTTGAATGATTTAAAGGTAGAAATTTATTTCATTTTTTCAATAATTACGAAACCTAACGAAGTATATTTGTGATCTTATAAATTATCAAAGGGATAGTTTGCTGAAGATATTCAATGCTGAATTATTCCTTAAGAATCAGTCTTGAATATATAAATTTTAAAATTATTTAAAGTTCTGAAGATTCTTGAAAAAGTAAATCATGTATTCCCAATGTTTTTCTTATAATATACAGCCGCATTCGCAAACATTCGGTGTTTTGGCGTGCTTTTAATGTTAAAACTTTTACAATATCGAAATCTCAAATCATTATAAATAGGGTAAATTACTATTTTCTGGGGCTAAGATAAATTTAGAATTTCATTAGAAAACTCATGTCATGACTATTATTTCGGGAACGCAATCAGTTATTTTTATTAAATTAGGTTTTTTGTTTATTTTATATATCTACAGTTATAGTCATTTTTATGATTTATATTCATAAAGATCACCGTTCATCAAATAACTTAAACGCAAGAATGCGCTGTGATTTTATAGATTCGATTAAAAAGTAAATGAGTACGACTGCGCATATTTTAATTTTATTTAACGACGCTATTTTTTGTCTATAGTGAATTAAATTTATTTTGGAATGAAAGAACTTGAGAAATCTTAATGAAATATTCTTCGCCTAGGTGACATCTACTTTGTTTTTCTTATAAAATGAAGAATTAGACTTTATGTGCCACACTTTATCAGACCACTTTGGCTAGATCGGTTTAGAGTGGATGGTAAGTGGGGTTTGAGTGTATTAAACCAAATACTATTTTTGTTAAGATCCACCTACATGGGTTTCATTTTGGAGATTGTATTTTTCGATCAAAATGAAGGATGACTGAACCTAGCACTAGGAACCGGATTGACTCCTTATCTTTGTAAAATATTCAAGGGTTTCCTTACCTGATTACAAAATCAGAAATTCCCTTTCTTAGGATAATTATCTTATCTCAGGCCTCATCTATTTGTTTTTAAGCTTGAGGTTTCACAATTTAGCATGCAATATAAAATAATTTTCTTGAATTTTTCGATTGATGTTTGCCTTTAGAATGGTAATTTATCCATTTTTACCTGATTTCTTAAACTCGAATAAAGCAGTCGCCAATATTTTTTAGAAAAATTACGTCTTTATCAAATGTAAAATTATCTGGGTATAATCTTAATTTAAAATCCAGAATATCGAGTTAATGATCAAGTGAGACATTTTATATTCTCAGAGACGATCTTTTAAGTTTCATTTCTGATTAGTTGTATTGAAAACTAGTATAATGATCCTTTATCAATACTAGGTAATTAGATGATAGATAACTGTTTTCTTCATGAACTCAAGATGAACTAAAAAGGTATTAGCAAAAAATCCCAAGTCTATATGAAATTTAACATGATTACATAGAAACAGCCAATTCCTTAAACTCTTCAACAAATTTTCGACTTTCCGAATTTGATTCTTTTCAAACTATAGCTGTAAATTTTGTAAAACACAGAGGGTTTAGGGCAAAAATAAATTCGTCATTTGAAATGAATTTATCAAAAAATATACACACAGATATTTTATGTTAAGATTGTGCTTTAGAAGAAGATAAGCAATAGGCAGTGATAAATACATGTAATAAACGAGCCGGGTTTGCGCGTTCCGATCTTTAACGATTCTGACGTCAATAATTCTCTATAAAGAAAAAAGTGATACTCGGGTATTAAAAAGGTCAAATTACACAACATATAACAAAGTCGATGGCGATTATTATGTATGTATTTTTCATTTCAAAAATTTTATGAAAGTAAACGCAGCTTAAGCTCTATGAGTTATCCAGAGCTATCTTTATTTTATGTTTGAAATAACCTCAGTTATTTTAAAATTAGCATCGTTTTAAACTGGTAACAAAACACGTTTAAAATACCGAAATAAATTAAGCTACATTTTATTTTAAAGATTGTCGGCTATATTTTTATTGACCTTGAATTTTGTTTTCATATCAAATATTTGTTCGACAAAGCTGTTTTTGTTTTTAATTGAGATATCGAACGTCATCAAAATATGTAAGCCATGTCTCGAAAGATACTTTACTATTTTAATATTTCAAAGCAAATGGTAAAATCTTAAATTCATATTATTAAAGCTCGATTCATATTTTGGAATGAAAATAAACCAACCGAAAATTCTGTATCAAATCAATAATCGATAATAAACAATGAATTTTCCCGATTTGTCACGATACAAAAAAAATTTCCTGTAAAAACTTATTCTAAAATGTCGCCAGCTAGTACATCAGACAGAGTTGTGGAAAGCAAAAGAGAACTATTCGATGGCCTAATTAGTTCATTTTCAATTATTATATTTTCTGAGCTCTTCGACAAAACTTTTTTCATAGCTGCAATAATGGCTACAAAAAACTCAAAAAGTTTAGTTTTCCTTGGGGCAGCTTTGGCATTGTTGATTATGACAATCCTATCGGCGTCTTTAGGTAGCCTATCAATGGTTCTTTTACCACCCAAATACTGTGCTTTGATAAGCTGTGTGATAATGTATTTATTTGGGTTCAAGATGCTATACGAGGCTTATAAAATGGATTCAAAACACACTGACAACGAGATCGAAGACGTAAAAGTTGAAATCCAACGCAGAAAATACGTAAGTATTTCTTTACCACCAGTTACCCACACTTGTGGGTGCCCAGCCAGAAAAGGGAAGAATTTTAAGAAGCCTTCAGAAACTAACTACTTGGTTTTTGCACGTTTTCGGCACCATTTTGTCAAACCATGATGTTGGTGTTCATTGGTGAGTGGGGATCGTTCCCAATTGAGCACAATCATTCTTGCCTCTCATAAAGTATGTTGTTTATTTCTCACAAGAATGTTTTCGCTGTTTCAGTTGGAGCCTTTCTTGGACACTGTGTATGCACCGGGTTAGCCGTTGTTACAGGCAGCCTCTTGTCCAACGTTGTCTCAGTGAAAACAAGTTTGTTATTTTATTTAAAAAACTAGTTACTTATTTCGGAGCTTTAACATTCTTCGTATTTGGAACATATGGATTCATCAGTGAATTTTGCATCAATCATTAGTTACTTTAGAGTTAGAATTTTTTTATAATTTTATTTAAACTTTGAAATCAGTAGGTATGTCGTCACATCAATTTTTATTCTTGATAGCATTAAAAATTTCCAGCTACATTAAAGATAAATTGGTTTATTTTAAAATAATATTTTCACTTTTCAGATACATAAGGGGCCATTACATGTCGAATTTAATCTGATAGTACCTCTATGATTATTTTTCCGTTTAGAGTAAAATTAATTCAGGAATTGTCTTCAGGGATATTTTGATCAATTTTTAAGGGATAAGATAAGAAACTTCACCATATAAGGTCCGCCAAATTTCGCTTATTATTAAGACGTTGGCTCCGACATCAACCATTGATCTTTCACCAGGCAACTTGTATCATATGAAAAACTTTCCAAATTAAATCCTTCATCTAAAACTATTTCTTAAATTGGTATACAACGAAATCATAAGAAAATTTGCATTTAACATTCGGAGTTGAAGCTATTATAAATTGTAGACATTATTTTTCTTACACCAACTCCATAGAAGCTTTCTGACAATTTCATTCATAACGTGTCAAGAATAAAACTATAACGAATGGCGATTTTTCATGCACGAAAAAAGTTTTTGCGCTCAGGCATAACTTTTAAATTCTTTTTTTGAAAACATCACTGAAAGCTATGGTTTATTACATAATAAAAACAGATCTCCAACAGCACCATGAAAGGGAAAAAATAAATGTTGATAAAACTTGACAATTAAACTTCTATGCGCGTGTATTTATATTTAGTTCATTGAAATTTGATAACACTCGCACGAAATTAATTCAATTTTCTCGTACCAACCTATTCTTGGCGCGAAAAGAGTAGTTTGGGATATTTAATTTAAGTTTTCAATATTTTGCATGTCTGTGAATATGCCTTCTGTATAAACGAAAGAACCCTAGTGTTATAATAGGTATTTGGCGTCTATGACGATGACATATTTCTTATTGTTAATACAGAGTAAGAATGACTTGTTTAAACAATCTCGGGATAATTGTAAATTTAAATAAAACAAAACCCGATTCTTTCTGTGAATTTAACCTGATAATCTTCCTTATTAAATTTCTAAGTTTAAAATAATTTAAATCTTGTGGAAATGTGAGCGAAAGTTTAACATACGCTGTTTTACTTAAAAATCTTCCAAATTACATTAAGAAGTGAACATAAAAATATCTGCAGATGCAATGAATTTGCGTGGAAAGCAAGCATCAAAAATTTATCAGAAGATTTAATTTAAATAATTTTTGTTAGTGTATTTATCTGGTTATTTTACTTCATGAAGATTTCACAAGCATACTTTTAAAACGGTTACGATCACAACTAAGTATCCTCTCAGTATATAAAGGGAACGTTTATGATTCATGTTCTTCCATCTTATAAAAGCGTGTTAGAAATTACAGGAGATTTATTTGTGCATGTCGTTTTCCACATATTCAGTCAATAATTAGAAGATGAAGGATTGTTAAATGATAAATAATTATCTTCTTGAGAGTAGAGTACTTTTATCAACAAATTTCACTGAAACCCATGTATTTTTGTTGAAATTTATCAATGATAAAGTATTAAACATAATTTACACACTTTTTAAGGATTTTCTAGTTTAGCTAGAGTAAAACCTATCAGGGGATCTTTCTAAGGAGGTTTAGTTTATTTATATCCTTCTGTGTAGCTCTGCTTTCTTGATTTAAGCGTCCATATCTTCCTCGTTCTTCGATTTTGTCCAGATTTTGGCATCCGGCCCAGATAATGCGCGACTCTCACCCATGAAAAGCTCACACTCTTCTCAGCCCTCTAGTGCCACTTAACGCCTGCAGTATTTGTTGCTTGGGAAGTATAGACGTCACTTCGTTTTACTTATGACTAGGAAGGAGAGCTCTTTGTACTCGTTCAAAATAAGTCAGAAGCTTCTCTTTGCTCTCGTCGACCCTCGAGGATCACCGAGCCTCACAAGGAAGTGTCCGTAAATTTGAAGGATTTATTTCTGCTAAAGTTAAATTTAAAGTATATTTTTACGTCATTTACACTCCCTGTCTCACAGCCTAAAATTATTTTATATTTTTGCAGATCCTAAATGATCATTAGTCAGAAGATAATTTGTATTGTCTATTATTTGGCCATTCTTCACGGATGTCTTAAACTTTTGAAAAAATTTTTCTGTTGATCGACATATTTTCCGAATTTTGGGTCACTGAGAGAGCGCCATATTATAAATATTCAGAAATAATCTAACAACTGAAGAATAATAATAATAAGATGGAAATAGTTTTAGATTACTATGACGGAAATAAAGAAGAAAGCATCGAGAAGCAAGAGCGAGTTATGCTTGTTTTATGAATTGAAAATATAGCATGTAAAATTATAATTCAAAGTCTTGTTCAACAAACTGGAAAAATGAAAAATATTCATTGTGGTATCGAAACGACGACAACTTTTTTAAAAGTTAAGAAACGTTTTTATTATTTGATAATTGATACAAATTCATATCGCGGTTTATTGAGAGATTAATCCTCAAAAACATTTTTCTTAAGTTTTGATTTTATAAATTACATGATAATTATTTTGATAAAGAAGAAGATTGGAAGGCTACTAAAAGATAGTTTGTTAAATATAAAATTGGAAAAACATTAATATGTTGTGATGCACATGTTTCAATCATTTTGAAAGAAGCATTCAGAGACTAGGTCAATAGAGTAAAGGTTATGTGTGTTCTCTGTCAGACTACATTTAAAACTGTGATGAGTGAAAATTTTCTTGAGAAAGGATAGAATAAGGACCTTCATAAGAGCAGAAGAAAATACAATACCTGATCAAGAGGAAAATAGACTACCGCCCGTGTAATTCTATTCTACTGCAAATGGAGATGTCAAAACATAGTCATGTGTAATCTATCATTCTGATCATTGAGGACTCTTGAAATTCTACGAGATGCAAAAGAACAGGTAAAACCTCTTATGTCGGTTTAAAAGTAATTTTAGTACCTGTAATCTTTAACATAAAGAAGATAGAGGAACATTTGAGGGCATATAATAAAAATTGTTTTCAATAACTTCGACTAAACATATTTTAACTTTGAAAGATATTCATTTAAATTATATAAGCTTGTGCACAGACCTACCTGACATATGTGAGTAAATTTAGATTGTATATTTTCACGCATAAATTGTTCGATATAGATACCCATAAACCAAGATGGCTGTTTCAGACATTAGAAAACATTATCTCGAACATAGTATTATAGCTATTATTCAAGGTTATAGAAGGAAACCTCTTACGTTTTGACTTTTATTGAAAGATATTTTCGAGCAATCCTAACATTACTTCTGCGAAGACGCTTGTGGTTGAGTCGCTCATTTATAGTTTTTCAAAGTTAGATCAGTCTACTGCTCATTTTGTTTTAAGCACTTCTTGCAAACACAGTCTCAGGAGCAGAAGTGACTGATTTATGAATTCAGTATTTGGTTGAGATAAACAATAAGTTAGAGAATAACGCGATTATTTTGAGAAAATTTATATGAGGAGAACACAAGCACTTGACGAGGATACAACTGATGTGTTTCCATTGCGACCACCAACAATAAGTTAAGGAAGATAACACGTAAGCCTATATAGATTGAAAAAATCTGAGGAACATATTAGTTGAAATATAGTTCAATGAACGGGAAACACTGTAATAATTTGCATTTTATCGATCAATAAGCAAGTACCCAAACTGTCAATGAAGTGGTTCATAAAAATACAACCCAACTTTGCAACCGGATTTTATTAAAGGTAATAACTAATCTTAAAAGTATACACTCCTTGTTATAATCTCATAAGGGCCTGCTACTTATGAAAAATAAGATATCAATTTATGTGATTTTAATATTTTGCATTCTTTTTATGAATTAACACAAATAGGCTTAGTTATCCAATTTTACTGTGTTTAATTATATATTGACTGTCAATGATCTTGAAGATCAACAGAATAAAAGATAAGATTCGAAGAATAACGAAATTACAACCGGAATATAGCTGTGTTACCCACATAAAATACTATTCTTTGAGTTAAATTTTAATTTCCATGTCAAATATTTTCTGTTTTAAACCCGTAACGCGCAGGGATAATAATTTATAATTTAACTGTGATGTTTTTAATGCTATGATTGATTTTAACCCTTTAAATAGAATATGTTTCAAACATTCTATTAAATTGTCCCTTCGTCATTAATATATACTTTTCATAGACATAATAAAACTAGAGTTCTCTTTTCTTTCATTCACAACTTACCAACACAAAACTCGTTTGTTTTTTCCGAACCTTTATAAAGAAAATTTCATATTAAATGCATCCATATTTCATATATTTTAAGATTAAAAGGTCGGTTACATCCTGATAAAAAGAAGTTGTGATGAAATTTGACCGACTTCAATTTTATTCATTTTATATTTGTCTTTTAACATCTAAATGAATAAATTGGAACATAGGCTGTTTAAAAACTCAAAATAATCAATGTGCGCATTTATGGTTTTCACATATCTGCTTAACTTAAAATTTGACTTCTTTACACGATTTATGAATGACAAATCTCCTTGAATCCTGGGTATATTTTTTAAATTTAATGAGAACTTGTCCATAAATTAGTTAAATTTTAAATTTTAGCTTTTTGAAAGTTTCAGAAAAAATAACATATAAGAATGACAAATTAAAAGAAGTCAGATTAAAATTGTTTTGCTTGAATTCGGAAATTAAAGAAACCACAAGAGTAAGTGAACAATTTGAGAGAAACACGTTTGAGAATTGATGGCATATGGAGAAATGGGCATGTAAGTTATTAACGTTATCTCTTTAAAATGTTTGAAATTTTGAAATTTAATTTATCAAAGCGGAAATGGCTGTTGTTATATATAAATAGAATATTTAACTTTCACTTCATTGAATCAAAATGTGTAAATAAGGTTTTACTTAACTTATATTTTCAAAAAGTAAATGGATCATCTTCATAAATTTATCTATTTCAAAAAGATCTTTAAGAATTATAAGTTAGGTGTATTATATAGTTCAAATTTGAATTATAATTTAAAAAATATTATCATATCATTAAAGGATTAATTAAAAAAAAAGTATATGAACTAATTGAATTTGTTCAAAAAGATGGTTAGACATTTGTAGAAATCTGAATTTGTCATTTTTTCTATAATTCCACGTTATACTCTGGAAAGGGAGAAAATGTGAATTTACTCGAAATTCCAAAGCTGTTTTAATATGTCAGAGAGAATCATATTTGAAGATTAAAAAGCTTTCAAAACTAAATTCTCTCAAATACCATAAAATTTAAAAACTCGTTTGATGAATTTTGAAACGATACTCTACTCGTAACGATATTAGGTACCAAAATGTCATATAAATTACCTAAAATACGATTGTTCACCATTCAAATTTAAAAGATGATAATGTGAGAGTTTTAAAATGAAAATATTTTTTATTTGTTCTTGATAAAAAACGATTTTATAAAGTTTTATAAAATAAAAAGTACTTCGGCAGATTCAGAAACGAAAAAATGGATCTATACCTGATTTAAACCTTTTGTTTCTTGACAAAAATATGGAAGTAAATTTTTATTATCTCAGTGATCACACTTTAAAGAGTAAAACTAAATTTTATTTTTCTTCTCGGACAAATTTTACGTTTATAATATTTCCCAAAGACTAGAGGAAGCAATTTGATGGTTATCATTACCAATTTCACCATCTAAGGTTTATTTATCTGGTCTGCAGCGAATAATAAGCGACGTGCTCACTTAACAAATTGAGAAGTTGGAAAAGATTACTTTTGCACAAATCTAAAAGCTTTGTTTTATTTACAAAATGTGAGAATTATAACTGGTCAGCAAAAAGAAATAGAGTAATATTATCTTATATTTTCACATATTATAACAAATATGTATCATTGGTTTTGAAGAAAGGCTATGTACCGAGATGTCAATAGTGGGAAATTTCGAAAGAGTTTACAGGTTAGATGTCGTAAATAGAGATGGTATTTTTGAATCTCTCTAAATACTACATGATATTTTCGACTTTCCTCTATCTTTAACTGTAAAAATTAAAGAAACAAATTTCAAGAGTAAATTTAATTTTAATCATTGTTGGAAAATTTAATGATGGTTGAACGATTATAATTTTACGTATTAATCAAAATTTAAAAAGAAATTCAAGAGATATAAGCCCTAAAATACATGAATTATGTGGGTAGAAAGAGACACATAAAAAATGTTGAAAATGGACGAGACATTAATAAGTATATCATTAATCAATTTTATGTTTAAACTTAAATTGTTAATCACCAAATTAAATTCAGTTAATTGTGCAAACAATAATATTCGTGTCATCAACACTTCAATACTTTTTCAAATAAATTTTTTTTAAATTTAAGATTATTCAAATGTAAATTTTTTAAATTATAAAAATAATTTAAAAGATAGAATCGCTGCAGGATAGAATGTAAACGTTTAACTAAATTGCCTTTCCATATTTTTATTATGATAAAAATTATTAATATTATGGCAATAAACGAAAAATATCAAAACTGTATCGAATAATTATTTCTGGTACTCAGTAAACATCAAAACTTAAAGTATTTGTAATCATCCTATTTTTATTTTAATCATTCTTAATTTTAAAACAATTTCTATTTCTATCTTTAACTGCTGTGATTTTAATAAATTATGAAATAAGCTTTTAACTTCAACCATAAAACATAACCCCATTTTTAGTAAAATTTATCTTAAATTTTGTAGGTAAATTTTTAAGGTTTAAATAAGAGCTCAGCAATATTTCATAAATGCTTAAACATACTATGAATTAACTCACCTGTATAATCGTTATCTATAATTTTAATCTGAAGAAAGATTATTCGTTTTGAAATGAAAAATATAAAAATATTGTTTTGGATATCAAAAATAAATATTGAATTAAAATATTTATTAATTTTATATCATGAAACATCGTTATATTAATATTTGAATATTTATCCTAAATTATTCAGACACGAAACCTAGTTTGCATAATATCTTGATATATGATTTTCCATTCTTAATAGATACATATTTTGTCGCTATTCTTTCATTTTCTTCAACTCTATTTATTTATATCTCTTGAGGCAAGCATAGATATCCTGATTGTTATAGATTTTAGATTTTTAACAGATTTTATTTGACTTTTAAATTAACACTTATTTGAATTATAAGATATCACTGAAATATCTGATAAAATTTCTGTGGTATAGATTTTACATTAAGGCACATGAAGAAATAAGTATGAATTATATAAATGCTCAAAAAATTAAATGTATTATAAGCCGATCTTATTAGTCCAATATGAATATTTAATACTTCATAAAAATGTGGATGGTAATTATTTGTGAGATTTCTTCAAACATCAGATGAAGTGCGATGAATATATCATTCATACTTTTTTGATTATCGTTTATCCTATGAAATCTGGAATGTTGAATATTCTAAATTTTCCAATCATTCATGATGAATTTTTGACAACATTAAAAATATTTGATGTTTATAAAGTAACTAAAGAATTATTTGTTCATTTATTTTTAAGATAGATTAAATGTTTATAATCGTGGTCCTCAGATATAATCATGAATAATAATTCTCAAGCACACTCTTTTTTATGTTTGTAAAAGCATAATTATTGTTAAAAACATCATTGACACTTCTTTGATAATTGAATGAATCTAATGCGACTACTTTGATATTCTCATGAGTGATATGTATGGAATGGTTGCTAGAATTTTGTTAACAGAGATGTACAAAGTAATAATATTATCACATTTAGATATTAGCTTTACCTTGAATAATTCTATGAAAGTCATTCGAGTGAATTTCATTTTAACGAGTTTTTAATTTCTGTACTTTCTGAGAAATAACTATTACCTCATCAATGTTTTTAAATCTTTTAAATTTATGAACATTTTTAATAAATTTTAGATGATTAAATACAGCTTTAACAACATATTTAGTGACTTCCCTTTAAATATAGAATCACATAAATAATCTCTTTGAGTAGGTCCCTTAAAATAACTTCGGGTTTATATCATCATGAAAAACAAAAATCCACAAATGTAAATTAGTACTCATATCTGATTTAATTTTAATATGACTGATTTTAACATTCACAATTCATTTTTATCAAATGAATGCTGACTCGAACTACAATATTAAATTCAGAAAACTTTAGTTCAGATAATTATTCATATAAACGTAATATCTTGAACAGATAAAATATATTATAATTATTTTTCATCATGAGATTCATTTAAAATGGAAGCGTCATAATTAGTTCAAAGATTGGTCGTGTAATCAACATTAATTTATTAAAAAATCCTTTCAAAATCTAGAATTTTTAATTTCATGTTATTAAATTTGAAATTACCGAAACATATTTAACATCATATAATTTTTACACTTTTAGCAATAAATTGCTTTTTAAGACACATCACAGTATTTAATTTTATACGGCAATTTAGTGGATAAAAATTGTCATATTTTTCCTATGTATAAATGGAAATCCACTTATGAAACTATTATAGAAGTTTAAGCTATTATTTTAGTGTGATCAAAACGTGATAAATTTAGATAATTTTATTTGTGATTTATTCTGAGTAAAGTTAAAGAAAGAAAAGAGGAAAACTCTCTATGATTAATTTGACTTCGATACTCACAAGAAATTATCTTGAAACAACCTCAGACGTTAAAAATAAAAGTTTTGGATTTGGAAGTTTAATATTCAGCAAGTATTTTATTTGATGTTTACCTATGAAGAATAAAACCTAAAGAAGCTGGTCTGAATCAGCCCAAATACATTTATCAAAATATAAAGATTAGAAATGATACATTTTTAACAATCATAAGTTTAAATCAAGTTGAAACTGAAGTGGACAAAGCTCAGTTTTATAGTTTTCAAAATAATACAGGTGGAGAGTTCATTAAGGTCAAAATTATATTGTTATATATATTTGATAAGTCGGACTAAAAATGACATCTGGCAGTTTGAATTAAATAGAAATTTGCTGTTTATTATAACTAAATCCGCACATGATAGCTCAGTTATATTCTGATGAACGGAAAGGATATCGTGGACTATCAAGCAAAGGTTTTGAACAGAAGAGTGTAAATCATAAAATTATATAAACAAATTCTCATGATAAAATTATTCATATGAATACTTTTGAGAGATTATGGAAAATTTCAAAAGAACAATTTTAAAATATTTTAAGACTTGAATGTTTGATTTAAGCTAAAAATGGCCATAAACGCAACACAATTACAAAAATCTTCGATCTGTGAAAGATTTTACTTTAAAATATTTATCTATTAAATAATTGAATAAATTTGTAACATCGCCAAATAGCATTTAATTTCCCAAATTTTCGTTTTAATTGTAATCTCAATAAGTTTTTAAATTTTATATCACTCAATTTAAGTATGTCTTCCTTAAAATTAATAATATCAAAATGTTTTGACATATTAAGTGTATAAAATGGAAAAAACACAACACCTTACATTAATTTAACAAAGGTTTCTTAATTTATGGTCTGATAAATTATATTATTTCCGATAAGTATAAACTGTGTGAAAAATTAAAAAAATTAAAATTCGAGAATCAAATATGAAGATTTGTACCCTTTTTGATATAAATTCTAAACATGTAAAATTCTGTCATTCTGAAATCTCTATTTAGAAGACATCTAATTTAAATTTCATCATTAAAATAAACTTCTAACTTCAAAAACATTTTCAAAATTTCATTTAATATGATCTTTACTTAAAAAGATTTGAAAATCTTCACTCCTCAAATCAAGAATCTGTTGAAATTTAAAAGGCATTCCCTTGTTACTATGATAAAAGAGATAAAGATTCGTCTTTGAGTTATTAAAAGCGACGTTTTTTAACTTTACCACGACGAAGTTATTTTTTATAATCATAAAGATCATTGGGATGTTTTTGTCTCTCTCTCTGATATTTATAACTTCGGCTTCTATAAAAACACAACAAATTTTTAATTGTAAGTCATCATCCAAAAAGAAATTTCGTATGATTTGAGTTAAGCAAAATATTTAAGAATTTCATTTGATGTGACAGACAATTCAGAGGTCTCATATCATCTTATTATTTCAAAAAGACAGCGAGTTAATTTATATTCATTGTTTGATCTTTAACTGATTAAAACGATTTTTTGTCATCATCCTCCATTTTTATTGTGCAATCGATATGAATTATTTTCAGTTACTATTTTTTGCTCAATAATAAATAATTCTAAATACTCACATAAAGTATACATTGATGGATAATTATCAATAATATTTTTTGATATTTCATAATTATAGATAAACGTCCTCTGGCAGAGTAATAAAATTGTTAAACTTCAATAAATATCTGTTTCTTTAGTGTTAAAGTGCATGCATTGCAAATTTACTTCTCTATTAACAGTCTTTCAAATTAATACAAATTTTTTTGACTTTTAACCCGGCTAAACGAGTAATATTAATAGATTCCCAAACTCATTTAATTTTGTTCACATTACTTCTTAAAGGCTCTATATGATGTTGATTTGTTACAATAATCCAAATTCTCTGGTAAATATTTTAAATTTATTTATTTTGAAAATGATATATTTTATCATGCAAAATTTTTATGTATTACCACTCTTTCAAAATATCGACATACATTTTTAAATTTAACCTGTTGTGTAAGTTTAAAAACATCAGCTTCATTTTTATTCAATTTAAACCCATTCTTAAATCTTTAAAGATATTTCCACTCATTACAAGCTAAGAGAAAGGATTCAAGGAGATGCTAATCTTAGTTCATGCTCTCAAAATAAATTTAAGCTAGATATAAAATATTTAACTAATTATTCATGCTCAGAAAAAAAGTGTATTTATTTCTGACATGCTCTTTTTTACAGCTCTTTTTAAATATGCTGGTATGTTCATTTCACAGGCAATTGCGATTTCACTTTTAAAGTCCATACATGACGAGGTATCTTATTCATATTTTACCAGTATCTCGATCTTTCAGCTTTTTTTCTTTTGAAGAAGACCAGGTGTATGCTACGTGACATTTTAAATAAAACTTATAATCTTTCATTATAAGTAAATCCAAATCAAAATATTTTTTCGTATAGCTAATTTCCGTCACGTTTTTTTCAGCTGGGCTCTTTGAAAAATGGATTTAATTAATTTTAACTGACTTACTCAAAGTAAATACCACATGATATAAGGGATATGGCAAAATAATATTTCTAAGATTACAGAAAATTATGGTAACGGTTATTTGATTTCACTGCCTTCTAAGCATGATATTTAAACAATCATTTTCTTCAGCAATTTTATCCATAATTTGGGAAAAATAAAAACGAATCTTTTGATTTTAAAATAAATAATATTTTAAAATTCTTAAGATGACTTCTCTTGTGAAACAATGTCGTTAAGAGTGAACGTTATTAGTTATTTCATGCAAAACGTCTGATTTTACTTTCTTTTCTTCTTCCACTGTATTTTTCAAATTTATTCAAATCAAATAATTTTTAAATCTTCGAGTACATGATGATAATAATCCGATGATCGAGCGAAAGCCTCTTATTGGCACAATTTGTTAAAAATTATTGTCTATTTAATTTACTGTTGATTTACGCTCAAAAATAAACTCGATTGAAATTATATTCACTTAAAAAATATTTGTTTACGAAAAGATATAATTTGTAAATATTGAGAGAAAAATTTTCAGAATTACTTATCTACTTCTTTATCAACTAAACTAAAATAGTTTTATTTCTTCTTGAATATTTCAACTGATGTATTTTCATTTTAGGCTTGTAAGTTTCAACTTAGTAAAGTTGATTAAATCAAATGAACTGAAAGAAATTAAAATATGTTCATACAAATGAAGAATGGAAAGAAACCATGAGAAAAGACTACAATTTCCTATATTTGATTCGGTTCGATTTTTCATGTAAAATCACTATCTAAACTACAATATTTAAATATTTATTTTATTCAAGATATTTTTTCAAAGATTAAGAATTTTCGAGAAAATAATGACTAAAACGCCGCTGTTTATTTCTGAATACTTATAATTTTATATTTTTAGAGAAACATTCACTCACATCATTTAATACGTTTACATATGTACGATTTTATTTAATCTTTGGTCATTTATAATCATAAAACCAACAAAATATAAATCTAAATCGTTTATTCAAATATTCAGCAAAAATGCCTTAATCTGAAAGTAACAACCGGCAATAATAAATTCTTAAGTCACGAAACAGAAAAATATTTATCATATTATTAAAACTGCATGATTTTGATGAGAATATCTGAATATTTTCAATTTAATTTGAGAATAATTCTTTATGACAAATACATTTATTCTTTTATGTGATTTTGTGAAAAATTATGGAAAGATAAACAACGACATACATTATCTCTCTGGCCTCTTTATAAACCAATATTGAATAATTTATCATTAAAAATGTGTTTTTAATCCAAAATTCCAAAATTTTAAATCCTCAAAATAAGAATTACCTCAATTTTTAATTATAGTGAAATTTTATCGGTTTAATTGACTTTCATATCGTTGATTATTGTTGACAAACATGTTCAAATAATTAAATACCTGGACAAACATAAGGCTTAATAAACATAATTGAAACAAGCTTGATTTTAAGGCTGATAATTCATCAATATGAATAATTTAAAAGTCTAAATGGAAATTAATCATCTCAACTTACACCCAGAAACAGCCATCTCTCAGAAATTATCCAAAGGAAAAATTTTCAGCTATCTTTCAAAATTTAAACAGTTAGTTATTATTTTAGATCACCTATGGCTTCTACTGTTCTTTTTAGTTTTTATTCTACATATTTTAGCTGGGCTTCTCCCGTTGTACCTTAAATATTACATGGATAGTTTTCAAGGACAAATTTATTTTTTATGTTTATTAAGATGTACTATATCTGTCTGTGTATTTTATATGATGTCTTGGTGGTTAGAAGACATGAGAAAACCTAAATGTTCCTTGAAGTAAGATGTATGTCAATAAAAGGGAGGCCCTACTTTTATGCTTGATAGAGTTGTAGAGTATGCTCTTTTTCCATCCATATTTTATTTCCTTTCAATAATAATTGATCCAAACTACGCCATAATGTTCGATCAAAGTGTGATGTTGGGAATTATAATTGGATCGTTTATCTTTAAGATTGAACCATATCTACTTAGAGGTTTAATAGGTTCTTTACTTTTACTCACGGGCCTTTAATCTCTTTTCCATCATCAATACTGATATTTTTCTTCAGAGCAATCAAGAAAATACGAAAGACTTTAAAACGAGTGAAATTTTCTTGATCGTAGTTTGGTGTCTTTTGACACTCTTATTAAAATCGGTTTGCCATATCATTCAGGTATTATATTTAAACTTAAAAATTCGTATATGACAAGCTTAAAAAAATTTCTTATCTTCTTTTGATAAACTATTTTTAAATTAAGATGAAATGGATACTATGTAAAGACGTGTCATCATTATATGAAAATCCTTTATCTTCTTCGACAATTAGTGGAATTTTTGCAATGCCATTTTCAGTTATCACATTGATTATTCTGATACTTATTCAGAAAGGCGTGTTAAGCAATTTCAAACAAACATTTCAACACTGGTATTATATTTGCATGTTTATACTTTTTGAAACTTCCAATTCATTTTTAACAATCATATTTCCAGAAATCACATCGCGAAGATTCTTTGATTGCACATATCCAATTCGTACTTTATTTGGATTCTTATTTTCTTTTTTAATAAATGGCCGAACTTTGTCGATACTTCAATACATTATATGTGGCATAACATTGTTTGGATTACTCGTCTTTGTCGTTGGAATATATACGATTAAAGCTACAAAGAATAACCATCAAATATTTATCATTAATATACAGAATGAATCTTAATAATTTAAAACTTAGCTATTACTCTTCTATTTTTTTCTTTTGTTTAAAGACAAATTTTCCTATTTATTACTTTCTAGATAAAATTTTTAACATAACTTGTGACGATTAAATTGAGAATATTCAAATATAAGCTTCGTTGCTTAATTTTCACATTTATAAAATAATTTTAAAATTCATAATTATGATTGTCTTTAATGTCAATTATGGATGTGATAATGTTTTTTTATACCTTTGGTTTGTGGATTTTATATATTTAAACGATATCATAAAAATTATTTTTATCATAATTTTTTAGTTTTTCAATATTTGTGACTCTACTTAAAATATTTACAAAAATTATAATGTTTCAAGATATCTCAAATTATTTGAATGAAAGATATTTTCACTTTAAAGATGAAAAATTTAAGATCTGTATGTTTGATAAACCTGTTTTTGATTAAAGTTGGTCAAAAATTAGCTTAGTATGCTGTTATTTATCTTTTATCGAAATTAAATTTTTATTGAAATCTTAAACAGCCTTTTATCAAATCTATTACCACTATATTACTGAATCATGTATTGATTATAGGAAATTTATACAAAAATTTCTTACTCTTATTTCTAACTTCATGAATATTTAACTTGATTGAATAAGCTAATTCAAGTGGTTGTAAAACCATTTTAAATATATTTTATTGAGTCATTCTGCGATATTTTTTAGATCACAGTGTTATCATATTTTATTTGAAATAATAAATAATTTAACTTCTTCAAATAAATTAACGTTGATAATTTACTTAAATAATTTTATATTCTGAAATTTCTTTGTAATACATTTCAATGAATTATTTTTGCCTTTCGTTTTAAAATTGATTCAATTTTATCAATTACAATATCAATTATCCCCATATGTTTAATTAGAAATCAACGCATTCACTTATTGGCTTTTACACATTAATTTTCTTTAATGTTCTAT
Source organism: Neodontobutis hainanensis (assembly GCA_024349245.1). Lineage (NCBI taxonomy): Eukaryota > Metazoa > Chordata > Actinopteri > Gobiiformes > Odontobutidae > Neodontobutis > Neodontobutis hainanensis. The sequence continues at coordinate 731 of JALDNG010004039.1, read as the reverse complement.
ATCATTTATTAAAACCATGAATATTTAAATTGAAATTACGTCTCTTCAATTTTATTGAAATTTATTTTCTTCGTTATATTTTTTTTACATATCAGAGATATTTAAATTTAATCAATATACAACCTAGTTTAAACCTTATATTCTGAACCCTTATATCGTCTGAATTTTATTTTTCTCGTCAGAAAAACTAAATACCTAACAATATAAATTATAATTTTACATTATGACTTTTGAAGAATTTTAAATATTCTGTTTTAGGTTTTGCAAAATTCGAAAACAAATAAATTTTCATCAAAAATAAAAATGTTACATCTGTATCAATATTAAAAGAGTACAAAATTTGAATTGTCCCATAATTTCAAATAAACTTAATGATCCAAAATGATTTTGTCCTTATTGTTTTGAAATGAATACAACTAACGTTAATAATTTAAATGATATATTATGTCTCTTGAATTTTATCGGAAAAGAAAACAAAATAGATTATTTTTTAGAAGTTGATTCCTTTGAGGATGTCACAAGATATAAGGGAAAAAAGATACTTCTAATGAATTAATACTCTATTTTTTGAATTGAAAATCTGTACTTAAATCAAATAATGTCTGATTATCATTCATTTAGAATAAAACATAAATACAATTATTAACTGATTCATTATTTTCAAAAGTGTGTTTTCATAAGGTTGGCAATACGTTTGTTAGAATACAACATAATTTGGCCTGATAAAATTA
>JALDNG010004038.1:0-17302 GCA_024349245.1 Neodontobutis hainanensis | reverse complement strand
TGCGCAGTGCTGATGAGCCCCAACAAGGGCGAAACAGCTGTCCACTGCTTCACTGGTAGTGACTGGGGAGTCCTTTATTCAAAAATAAACTATCTCCAAACCCCTAATTGGGGACGTGGCGAATGCTCACTCGCTTGTGAGCTAATCCACACGCGACCGATTGACTTCGGTCCGACTTACGGGGATGGCATACAAAACTCAACAATTTATATACAACTTCCCGACAACCCAGTCACCGATCCCCCGTAGCTAAAACAGGTAAGGCGTTGGACTTTCAATCCACACCAAACCGTAGCGACGTGGGTTCGAATCCAAGTGTGCGCAGTGCTGATGAGCCCCAACAAGGGCGAAACAGCTGTCCACTGCTTCACTGGTAGTGACTGGGGAGTCCTTTATTCAAAAATAAACTATCTCCAAACCCCTAATTGGGGACGTGGCGAATGCTCACTCGCTTGTGAGCTAACCACACGCGACCGATTGACTTCGGTCCGACTTACGGGGATGGCATACAAAACTCAACAATTTATATACAACTTCCCGACAACCCAGTCACCGATCCCCCGTAGCTAAAACAGGTAAGGCGTTGGACTTTCAATCCACACCAAACCGTAGCGACGTGGGTTCGAATCCTGTGCGCAGTGCTGATGAGCCCCAACAAGGGCGAAACAGCTGTCCACTGCTTCACTGGTAGTGACTGGGGAGTCCTTTATTCAAAAATAAACTATCTCCAAACCCCTAATTGGGGACGTGGCGAATGCTCACTCGCTTGTGAGCTAACCACACGCGACCGATTGACTTCGGTCCGACTTACGGGGATGGCATACAAAACTCAACAATTTATATACAACTTCCCGACAACCCAGTCACCGATCCCCCGTAGCTAAAACAGGTAAGGCGTTGGACTTTCAATCCACACCAAACCGTAGCGACGTGGGTTCGAATCAAGTGTGCGCAGTGCTGATGAGCTCCCAACAAGGGCGAAACAGCTGTCCACTGCTTCACTGGTAGTGACTGGGGAGTCCTTTATTCAAAAATAAACTATCTCCAAACCCCTAATTGGGGACGTGGCGAATGCTCACTCGCTTGTGAGCTAACCACACGCGACCGATTGACTTCGGTCCGACTTACGGGGATGGCATACAAAACTCAACAATTTATATACAACTTCCCTGACAACCCAGTCACCGATCCCCGTAGCTAAAACAGGTAAGGCGTTGGACTTTCAATCCACACCAAACCGTAGCGACGTGGGTTCGAATCCAAGTGTGCGCAGTGCTGATGAGCTCCCAACAAGGGCGAAACAGCTGTCCACTGCTTCACTGGTAGTGACTGGGGAGTCCTTTATTCAAAAATAAACTATCTCCAAACCCCTAATTGGGGACGTGGCGAATGCTCACTCGCTTGTGAGCTAACCACGCGACCGATTGACTTCGGTCCGACTTACGGGGATGGCATACAAAACTCAACAATTTATATACAACTTCCCGACAACCCAGTCACCGATCCCCGTAGCTAAAACAGGTAAGGCGTTGGACTTTCAATCCACCAAACCGTAGCGACGTGGTTCGAATCAAGTGTGCGCAGTGCTGATGAGCCCCAACAAGGGCGAAACAGCTGTCCACTGCTTCACTGGTAGTGACTGGGGAGTCCTTTATTCAAAAATAAACTATCTCCAAACCCCTAATTGGGGACGTGGCGAATGCTCACTCGCTTGTGAGCTAACCACCGCAGTGCTGATGAGCCCCAACAAGGGCGAAACAGCTGTCCACTGCTTCACTGGTAGTGACTGGGGAGTCCTTTATTCAAAAATAAACTATCTCCAAACCCCTAATTGGGGACGTGGCGAATGCTCACTCGCTTGTGAGCTAACCACACGCGACCGATTGACTTCGGTCCGACTTACGGGGATGGCATACAAAACTCAACAATTTATATACAACTTCCCGACAACCCAGTCACCGATCCCCCGTAGCTAAAACAGGTAAGGCGTTGGACTTTCAATCCACACCAAACCGTAGCGACGTGGGTTCGAATCCAAGTGTGCGCAGTGCTGATGAGCCCCAACAAGGGCGAAACAGCTGTCCACTGCTTCACTGGTAGTGACTGGGGAGTCCTTTATTCAAAAATAAACTATCTCCAAACCCCTAATTGGGGACGTGGCGAATGCTCACTCGCTTGTGAGCTAACCACACGCGACCGATTGACTTCGGTCCGACTTACGGGGATGGCATACAAAACTCAACAATTTATATACAACTTCCCGACAACCCAGTCACCGATCCCCGTAGCTAAAACAGGTAAGGCGTTGGACTTTCAATCCACACCAAACCGTAGCGACGTGGGTTCGAATCAAGTGTGCGCAGTGCTGATGAGCTCCCAACAAGGGCGAAACGGCTGTCCACTGCTTCACTGGTAGTGACTGGGAGTCCTTTATTCAAAAATAAACTATCTCCAAACCCCTAATTGGGGACGTGGCGAATGCTCACTCGCTTGTGAGCTAACACACGCGACCGATTGACTTCGGTCCGACTTACGGGGATGGCATACAAAACTCAACAATTTATATACAACTTCCCGACAACCCAGTCACCGATCCCCCGTAGCTAAAACAGGTAAGGCGTTGGACTTTCAATCCACACCAAACCGTAGCGACGTGGGTTCGAATCAAGTGTGCGCAGTGCTGATGAGCCCCAACAAGGGCGAAACAGCTGTCCACTGCTTCACTGGTAGTGACTGGGAGTCCTTTATTCAAAAATAAACTATCTCCAAACCCCTAATTGGGGACGTGGCGAATGCTCACTCGCTTGTGAGCTAACACACGCGACCGATTGACTTCGGTCCGACTTACGGGGATGGCATACAAAACTCAACAATTTATATACAACTTCCCGACAACCCAGTCACCGATCCCCCGTAGCTAAAACAGGTAAGGCGTTGGACTTTCAATCCATACCAAACCGTAGCGACGTGGGTTCGAATCAAGTGTGCGCAGTGCTGATGAGCCCCAACAAGGGCGAAACAGCTGTCCACTGCTTCACTGGTAGTGACTGGGGAGTCCTTTATTCAAAAATAAACTATCTCCAAACCCCTAATTGGGGACGTGGCGAATGCTCACTCGCTTGTGAGCTAACCACACGCGGCCGATTGAATTCGGTCCGACATACGGGGATGGCATACAAAATTCAACAATTTATATACAACTTCCCGACAACCCAGTCACCGATCCCCCGTAGCTCAAAAAGGTAAGGCGTTGGACTTTCAATCCACCAAACCGTAGCGACGTGGGTTCGAATCCAAGTGTGCGCAGTGCTGATGAGCCCCAACAAGGGCGAAACAGCTGTCCACTGCTTCACTGGTAGTGACTGGGGAGTCCTTTATTCAAAAATAAACTATCTCCAAACCCCTAATTGGGGACGTGGCGAATGCTCACTCGCTTGTGAGCTAACCACACGCGACCGATTGACTTCGGTCCGACTTACGGGGATGGCATACAAAACTCAACAATTTATATACAACTTCCCGACAACCCAGTCACCGATCCCCCGTAGCTAAAACAGGTAAGGCGTTGGACTTTCAATCCACACCAAACCGTAGCGACGTGGGTTCGAATCCAAGTGTGCGCAGTGCTGATGAGCCCCAACAAGGGCGAAACAGCTGTCCACTGCTTCACTGGTAGTGACTGGGGAGTCCTTTATTCAAAAATAAACTATCTCCAAACCCCTAATTGGGGACGTGGCGAATGCTCACTCGCTTGTGAGCTAACCACACGCGACCGATTGACTTCGGTCCGACTTACGGGGATGGCATACAAAACTCAACAATTTATATACAACTTCCCGACAACCCAGTCACCGATCCCCCGTAGCTAAAACAGGTAAGGCGTTGGACTTTCAATCCACACCAAACCGTAGCGACGTGGGTTCGAATCCAAGTGTGCGCAGTGCTGATGAGCCCCAACAAGGGCGAAACAGCTGTCCACTGCTTCACTGGTAGTGACTGGGGAGTCCTTTATTCAAAAATAAACTATCTCCAAACCCCTAATTGGGGACGTGGCGAATGCTCACTCGCTTGTGAGCTAACCACACGCGACCGATTGACTTCGGTCCGACTTACGGGGATGGCATACAAAACTCAACAATTTATATACAACTTCCCTGACAACCCAGTCACCGATCCCCGTAGCTAAAACAGGTAAGGCGTTGACTTTCAATCCACACCAAACCGTAGCGACGTGGGTTCGAATCCAAGTGTGCGCAGTGCTGATGAGCTCCCAACAAGGGCGAAACAGCTGTCCACTGCTTCACTGGTAGTGACTGGGGAGTCCTTTATTCAAAAATAAACTATCTCCAAACCCCTAATTGGGGACGTGGCGAATGCTCACTCGCTTGTGAGCTAACCACACGCGACCGATTGACTTCGGTCCGACATATGGGGATGGCATACAAAATTCAACAATTTATATACAACTTCCCGACAACCCAGTCACCGATCCCCGTAGCTAAACAGGTAAGGCGTTGACTTTCAATCCACACCAAACCGTAGCGACGTGGGTTCGAATCCAAGTGCGCAGTGCTGATGAGCCCAACAAGGGCGAAACAGCTGTCCACTGCTTCACTGGTAGTGACTGGGGAGTCCTTTATTCAAAAATAAACTATCTCCAAACCCCTAATTGGGGACGTGGCGAATGCTCACTCGCTTGTGAGCTAACCACACGCGACCGATTGACTTCGGTCCGACTTACGGGGATGGCATACAAAACTCAACAATTTATATACAACTTCCCGACAACCCAGTCACCGATCCCCCGTAGCTAAAACAGGTAAGGCGTTGGACTTTCAATCCACACCAAACCGTAGCGACGTGGTTCGAATCAAGTGTGCGCAGTGCTGATGAGCCCAACAAGGGCGAAACAGCTGTCCACTGCTTCACTGGTAGTGACTGGGTAGTCCTTTATTCAAAAATAAACTATCTCCAAACCCCTAATTGGGGACGTGGCGAATGCTCACTCGCTTGTGAGCTAACCACACGCGGCCGATTGACTTCGGTCCGACATTCGGGATGGCATACAAAATTCAACAATTTATATACAACTTCCCGACAACCCAGTCACCGATCCCCCGTAGCTCAAAACGGTAAGGCGTTGGACTTTCAATCCACACCAAACCGTAGCGACGTGGGTTCGAATCCAAGTGTGCGCAGTGCTGATGAGCTAACAAGGGCGAAACAGCTGTCCACTGCTTCACTGGTAGTGACTGGGTAGTCCTTTATTCAAAAATAAACTATCTCCAAACCCCTAATTGGGGACGTGGCGAATGCTCACTCGCTTGTGAGCTAACCACACGCGGCCGATTGACTTCGGTCCGACATACGGGGATGGCATACAAAATTCAACAATTTATATACAACTTCCTGACAACTCCAGTCACCGATCCCCGTAGCTAAAACAGGTAAGGCGTTGGACTTTCAATCCACACCAAACCGTAGCGACGTGGGTTCGAATCCAAGTGTGCGCAGTGCTGATGAGCCCCAACAAGGGCGAAACATTGTCCACTGCTTCACTGGTAGTGACTGGGGAGTCCTTTATTCAAATAATACTAAATAAGATCCTAACTCCAACGGCCGCTCGATTCTGGATGCGAATACACCTTCAAAAGTGCGCAAAGTGCTAATCAGGACCATTAACCCACAACCTGGTTCTAAAAGCAGGCGAACCTATCGAGATGGTCGACAAATATGTTCATTTGGGTAGTTGTATTCCTCCGAGGGTTGAATAAAGCCGAAGTTGACAGAAGAATCGAAGAAGCCAGAGCGGCTTTTGCCCACCTGTGGCGATGGCGTGACATTAGCCTGTCTATCAAAGGTAGAGTACACAACGCTGCAGTGCGCTCTGTACTTCTGTACGGTTCAGAAACTTGGCCACTGCGAGCACAAGAATTGAAAAAGATATTGATATTCGACCACCGGTGCCTCAGAAGCATTGCTCGAATCTGGTGGGAACACCGAATCAGCAATGCTGAAGTGCACCATAGAATATATATAAATATTACATGTTTAATAGATAGTGTATTAACCTTACACAGGTTGTTGGTTAGGCCATGTACTCCGTACGTCAGCAAGCCGGCTTCTCAGACGAGTTCTCTTCGCTCACTGCCGCACTTAGTCGAGTATTCAGTTGTCACCTACTGGGCTGGGGACCCGGTGACATGTAATAATGGCTGGAAACTTTGGCAGACATGTTTAAGTCACGCCTTCAATAGCGCTCGTGCATCAAAGCTATCGCCTTCAATGCATAGCTCCTATACAACACATATAACATGAAAACACATGTTACATCCGCTCTTAACTTCGAACATACTGAAAAATACTTCTGTAACGCGTTGCCACATAAACCATTTCTTCCATACCGGTGAGTGGATCTGCAGCAGCTTCAACCAGCGTTCACCTGTGCACACAGTTTACAGCTGAAAGTTAGTTATAGAAAGGAACGAAACCTCAAAGTCAGTGCATAATCTAAAAAGATGTTTTATTGAAACTTGGGCATTAAAACGTGTTGATTTCCAATTGGGTACGAAATCAAACGATTGATCTTTTTGTGCTTTCTTTAAAGTAGTCAGCTCGATCTTACGAAATGGCACAACCATGAGACGCCTGGATGGCACAATAAATCTTGTGGATTTTCTGCAACAATGGCCTCGTGGCAAAGCATCTGTGGCTTCGCTCTCTCGGTTAGGCCTGTAAACAACGTAACACGGTATTCCGATTAGCCGTCGATGCATTTCATCGTTTGTCATTCATGCTTATCATCAAGCATTGGTGGACCACAGGAATTACCGGCATTGTTACTCTGATCCCACAGAGTAGTAGTAAACAGTCGTGTTTTCATACATTACATAGTTCTTTGGACCGTGTAGTTCTTATAGATATGCAGTCACTGCTTAAAGATGGACATAGATGGCGCGGAGAAAACTTCGAATTGGAGAGTTTTATAGATAACATATTCTCACGAACAAGAAGCTTTTAAATTCTGGGTCTGTTAATATTGGAGCACAGGTTCGTGGAACCAGCTAGGGCGAGAAGTTTTCAACGGTGATCCTCGAACAGAAATAATTGATAACTTATAATGAAATAACCTCAAGCTTGCCGCTATGCAACAGGGTAGACTGCTATAGCGGCTTATCTTTCAGCCTTCTTTTACTTTCTACGGCTAGTTTGGTACGCCACGAGACGTTCGCCACGCTTAAACCCAGGGCCCAGAGCTTGAAAGCCGTATTTCATGTATGATATAGCGTAGGTATTCAGCGGATGTTTAAGCAACCGTCTATCGACGGCACCAACAGAACTTCTTGGTATACGAACGTTCGTAGATGCAATAGTCGCCGCTCTCGGGCTTTTGCTGTGCCGAGAAACTGCACAAGCAAATATGAACCAAGGTTTTAATTGCATTTAGACGTGCCGTGAAGTTACTTGACATTCGCGGGTGTTGAAGGTTAGATAGTTGTCGTTAGCCCCTTGTTTACTGTAGTTCTAATGGGCCTGTATTAGACCGATCTGCAGCTGAACAGATGATTAGCCATAGTTTGACTTCGCCCGCGAAAAACCGACTGAAGTTGTTAGCCTGTCGGTCGGTTAGGAATGCTAAGTATAGGAGAGGTCCTCGTACTGATCCTTATGAAACTCCAGGGTAATTCGATGCGGGGCGATACCTGGTTCAACTGATGCGTAACACAATCGATGTATTGCTATGTTATGTTTCGAATTATTCTGATAATAGTCAGTTTTTCGTAGGAATTAAGTTTGTTCACTAGTGTCCCATTCATGTACTCGATCGATCGCCTTCGAAGCATTGATCCATATCCTTCCAGCTGTGGCATGTTCATAGTAAGTTTCGAAAGGGTAAGAAGCTTTTGTATTCCACACAGTACAGGATCTAGTCTACTCGCAAGGGCATCACTAGAAATTGAAATGTGATATAGACGGTTTTCCGTTTCACTGTAGACGAATAAGATTTAGCCGATGTTAGTCGCATTTGTGTGTCACAAGAAAGCACTCTGGATAACCACTATGCTCAAGCAATTGCTTCAGCAACTGAAATTCAGTTTGAAGGGTTTCATTCGCACATATTTTCCTGGTTCTTTTGGTGGGGCAACGAACCGAATGACGCTTTTGCCGCAAGGACACAAAACTGTCAAAATATGCATGCGGTTCATTCCCTCTGGCTTTTCTTTGGACATTCCGTTTGATTGTGCCATCTCATCTTCGAGTCAGTTTGGCGTCGGTAGACGAGGGTGAATCTTTTTCTCTAACTAAGTTTAAATTGATGCCTCCGTGTGTTGCGTTCAGAATATTTAGCCAGTTTTCGACCTTATGTGTGCTGTTGGCAACGCAAAATGTGCCATCCGCATACCGTTTGTAAGTGACCAATTTATCAATGAACTAATGCAGGATGGTGTTCTCAAGTTTACTCATGGATATCGGCAAGGCTAGGACCCAGTAATAGCTCATTGCTACTCCGACATGTTTATAAATGTGACAAATATGAATTGCAGGTTTTCTTATAACTGATTTCGGGAGCTACTTCAAGTCATCGGCTGGTATTCCAAAATTGATATTGCCAGAAGAGACAGGAAAATATGTTCGAGCGAAATCCTGGGAACTTTAGTTTCTGAAATCAGTGTTTGAGCATAATGGGCATCCATAGCGCTTCCTGGTGCTTTGTATGCGACCAACACCAGGTAAATCTCATTCGCCTGTAGTGGGACGCAAATCATTTTACCACATTATCATTTCTTGGTGATACAATAGCCGGGATAACTACGCGCAGACTTAACGAATTGGTTAACAATACGAATTTTGCTGCGAATCTGAACGTGATTTATTCGAATCTACAGTGCTGACACATAGACTGTAAATAATGGCTTCCTTTACCGTATATTCGATTGGTAGCTCGTGTAGAGTAAGTTACATTGGAAAAACTACAAGGTTTTTGGCTGACAGCCAAAGAACATCATCCAGCCTGCTTCGAATCTCGAAAATCAGGTTCAGTCAACAACGCAATTACCGGCTATTTACTGAATAATAATCGTATCATCAATCGTACTGAACCATTTGGTCTTATCCCGCGTTCCTCTACGCCTAACACACTTTGCTAGGCCTCAGCTGCTAGTAGAAGTGAAAGTGGTTCGGTTATCACTTCAGAATTCATGTTCACAAAAGCAGCTCGATCACACCCTCGGGCTACACTGGTCAGCTGTAGGATGTGGAGTTGAGCTTATTCATGAGTCAACAGATAACCCAATAAACACATGACAACATCAGTATTCTGTTACCCCTCTCCCATTTTGTAGCCTCATTTATGTGATGTATTTTGTCTGTTGAAGAATCGCCGGGTAACCTTTATAAACAGGGGTGGTAATACTTTGAATGCTGGTGAGCATAATCAGCAGTTGGAATTATCCTGAAACAGGCTAAACATCCCCTTAATCTGTAAACGATAGTGTGAGTTATGATGTGGGATGCACTGGCAGCAGCATTTCCCCGTAAGTAATTTTGCGTTCTACAGCGTCTGAGATTAATGAGATATAACAAGCTGTATTCCGGCTGCATGGGGATGCTTTGATAAGGTCTTCACCCTGCATCAGTTATTGGAAGCAGGACGTGTAACAAGCCTTTTTCGATTTTAAGGGCAGATTCGATTGGGTTGGTCTATCGGTACTTTTAAGCCATGGTAAGTAATGAAGTTTGTCAATGTGCTGTCTATTCGTGAACAATTTAAAAAACACCACGGTCACTGTCCGCGTAGGAATGCGTGATTCGCCTTTCTTTCGTTAATCAGTGTGAAATCTGTCAACGATGCCATTTAGATGCGTTCACATGGCTTCTTCATGATCAACTAGTGTAAACATAAGACGAAAGTATGAACTTGAGGATTTGTGAGTAACCCAGTGGAATTAGCTTGCATGATTGAAGTGCTGTCCTAATGAAACGAACATCCATGTAAGCAAGTACGTTATGTTATCTAAACATGTAATAGGAATAAAGCAACTTGTTATTTCCAGCTTCTGGAATGAGCATACTGATGTATGAATGCGAACGTCGCACTTTGAGGTGAAGCCGAATCAGCACTGCAATTAATCTGCAGTATCATCTGTAGTAAAGGAAATGTCATTACCCGAAACAATCCCAGAATGTTACAGGCAATAAATAACGTTATGTCGCTGAATTAATCATCACGAAAAATGAATATGCAGGTAGCGTTCTTATTCTTCCACCCATATACCGGAAGGGTTATAAAGGGCATGGCTGACGTTAGATGTTTACTGGGCCATTGTATTAAATAATTTACCGGCTTCTTTTCGAATGATTGTCCGTCTCTTTAGTTATTGCTGGTTAGAGTACTTAACAACATTTAGGTTGCTGTCAGATTGAAGCCACTACAAGCGTTATGGATGCTTGTTCTTGAGTATTTTGTATTTGTGGCGCTGATTTATGTTAACTGAAATATTCAGGATTCGAAAGCCGGTGTTAGAGTGTTCGCAGGGCTTCGACGGGTTCATTGCGTTTTTGGTATCAACTATGGAGTTATGCAAATTACGCAATTATAGTTATTGCCTAGTAGATATCTTTATCTGTATTAGAGACTCATCATTTTCAGCTAGAGACCTGGTGCTCGATGTGAAGCTAGTCCGTAACAAAAGCAATATGAACACTAAATGATACGACAGATTAGTGTAAGGCTACTTTGACAGTAAAACTTACACAAACTCCATTCATCTTCGATCTTAATGAGCTCGAAGAACATTTTACTACATATCAAACGGTGATGAACGAAAGCCATTGTGTGCATGACTGAGCCATGTCTGCCCATGTTTCCAGCCATCGTGGCGATTCGTCACTATATCCCCGACTGAGCTCGACAGTGGGCGTCTTTGTGTTCCGTTGCAAAGTCAATACCTGACCATCCTTCGGTCGCTTCTACCCATGACAAGGTTGATCGAAAAGAACTCGTCGGTGAAACCGATTTGCTTGCATACAAAATTCATGGTCTAACCAACGCTACTTGCGGAACGATAGTAAACAGTCTGTCGAACAGGCATTCTTTATGCTGAATACTTCTCGGCACACTTGGGCATTGCTGACTCGGTTTTCCCACCAGATTGGAGCGATGCTTCTGAGGCACCTATGATCGAATATCGATATCTTTTTCAATTCTTTCACGCAACTCGGCCAAGTTTCTGAACCATACAGAATTCCAGAGCACACTGCGGCGTTGTACACTACCCTAGTCAGACTGATGCTGCCACATGTTAATTTTGTATGTGCTTGTAATAAGAACCTGCATACAAGCACTTCGATGGAGAAAAATGAAAAAATATGTAGGCTGAAATGAACGAAACTGTGTTGAATTTATTTATTACTGAATCAAAATGTTTCACTTCATAACGTGGCTTTCAACCAAATTCTTGTCAGTGACTCATCATAAAGCAGGATAATGCAGATGCATTTGATGACAGTTTATTGTGAAGATACTCAACCATGAAATATGTAAGCTTATGGCGTTTTCGTTATCAATTTGTACAAATACATTAATTTCGTTACTTTGTGCCAATGTTATATTAGAGATATTTTAAAAACGAATTCATTTGAAAACGACTGATCATGAAATTGATGAAAATTAATGATATCTGAAACTAGTATTATAATGTGTACATGTGGTGTTCATAACATGACCTCTAACCGGATGCCACTCTTGTATTTCAGGTTCAATGTCAACAAACGAGGGAAATTTCTGGTTAGCTGATCTGTCATGACAGTTTTACACACGGATTGTGAAAATCTGGAAAATCACAAAAACGCTTTCTCTGTAAAAACCGACCATTTAAAGAAACTATTTTGGGAGAAATTTATAATTGAAACACTTGGTTTCTTTCTGAGTCCAAATATATTGTTTGTTGCTGACTTTACGCCTCGTTTCTATTTTGAAAAGACCTAGGGGTGAAGATGGTCTCCGCTGCAACCAGGATAATATAGTTCTAGTGCTGAAAGTCAGTTCATCTGCTATTCATCGCGCTTTTATGTTTAAAGACTATTCGTGATTAACGACATTGGTAGTTGTTACACAACCATTAGGTATGAATTGCTGTGAGGTCCTCTGCAACATAGGATTTTAAGTGTACGCTTAGCTTCTTGAGGACTACTTTTCGCGACTATGGTGATAAGTTTACTTCGATGCTCCGGTTATTTCATAAACCTTATTGTATAGCTATTGATAAATAGGTTATCGCTTGGCGTTCATTTCAAACTGCTTTCTTGATATTTCATCAAGGGCAATCAGTTAAGAATCGGAATATTCCCCATAATGCGTGGTGCGCTTTTTAGATGCTATAATATACGGTCTTGGTTGGTAAACCGGCGCAGTAAAATCAGTATAACTTCCATCTAGATTACCGAACTCAGGTTATTTATGATGCGTGGGACAATTGTGGTAGGCTCGTCATTACTCGGGATATACATATGATAAATTTCACTTACGGGTGATTATGTTAAATTGTTCCCATTTAAAATACTGTTTACCTTGTTTTGATGGTAGATTGTAGTTCACAGCTGATTCTCTTGTGAAGCTCCCAGTTCTCTGGTTTCTCCACAAACCAAACATTGGCCAAATTTATTTTTATCCGTTTTGGAGGCTCATACGGCCCAACTGGAATGTTGGCATAAATTCGTAGAATGCCTCACTGTTAATTTCAAGCATATGGCATGTCACGTGAGCCTGCTAGCATTTACGTATAAAATCTGGATGGTTTGATTTCTAGTGTATTTAAGTGCCGTCAAATATTGAAATGCTGCATTCTTCACACTTGAAGGCCAAGTGACAAATCGGACAGCAAAACGAGTGGTTATAGTTTGGAAACATGAATATTCCGTTTGCCGTTGAAAAGCAAAAGTCCTATACATATTTTGGTAGGAAAAGGTAACCATATACTTAGTGGATACGATCATGCTATAGAAGTTGTTGACTGGAATTAAGTGGTACTTTTCACTTGTTTAGCTTATGGAAGACTGATGTTGATAACTATGCTCACATAAATATCGGCCAGTATTTGTGGTGCCGGTAATCTGCTGTGTGCTAGTTACCTGTTGATTATGAGTAATATCGGATTTTAGAGGACATAATGGTAAGGGTGAGGACTTGCAGATTTGGTAACTAGTCGATGCTTTCACAATATGACCTTATAAATTGTGAAAGCATCAAAATCGTAATTAGCTTCGTAAGACTGCTGTGAAATATGCGGGCGTGATCTAAATTTACATTGATTGATAATTATTGAGTGCTTCAAAATGATTGCTTCGCGTATGCATTTGCGAAAGAACTTTGGGCAACACATGCGTTGGGTCAGCCATCCTATCAGGCGTTCAATATATCATGCTACACATTAATATGTGAACTTATATAGAATGGAACATTCCAACTGAAGAGTTCACTCGTTTCTTTTGCACCAATCCGTGAATGAACTCGTTAGTTATGATAGCTTGCCTTCCATTTTTTATTTAAGATCTTTGCTTCCAAGTCTTCAAGAAGTTATAGGGAAGCAGTTACCAATCCCGATTAACAGGAATAGACCGTTCTTTAGGAGGCGCCTAGATACGGAATAGCCTACAGGCGTGTATGCCACACTGAAATGCCGCCTTTTGGTATATATTCGTCTACAACGTCTAAATACTCCGGATCTTGCATTCTTTCACAAGTTGGAGATCAAGGTGAAACTTATCCAACTTAAGATTAATTTCCTGACGGTTTCCACGCGTTGTTAGCATGGTTATATATGTGCGTATAAAGCAACAGGAACAACAACGGTCAGCTTCATATTCTCCACCGGCAGCAGTTGAGAATAAAGTATTTGAACTACCGAGATTGATCAGATGTCGTAGCATGATGCCACTCGTATAGGTGTATAAAAACATCGTTAGGTGCTTATATAACATCCGCATTTCCCTATGAAATGTAATATATTGGAGGCAATTTGCCTATTTCGTAACTTCTCTAGAAGCGACCAGGTAGGGGCAAATATTGTGACCTTGATTTTAAAATATTTTGCTTTTTACACCGCTAATGCAAAACCAAAATCTTTTTCCGGACTTTGAGGTAAATTCTTGATAACAAATAGTTTCCCTGATGCATAATTAACACCGAACAGGAGTTATTTTGTCCTTTATTCTCTTTTTCATGACAACAAATTTAGAGATTTTACAGAAGGCAAACTAAGTTAAATCTATCAAAACGGTTTTGAAGCTACAGCTTTGCAAATTCTACAGGGTATAAAAGGATGTATAGGATGAAAGTAGGAATTTCAGCATGCGATTCCTGGAGATATAAACGAAGTTTATTATATCAAGATGATTGAAGTTGAGGCAAGGTTAATAATAAGGTGTCTTTGTGACTGAGGTATGAGGGAACGGAGGCAAATATTTACATGCATGATCGGAGATATGATTCGGTTACGTAAAATTTATGAATAATATTCAAAGTTAATCTTGAGTGCATAAATGCGATTCGCAGTTGATCAAACTGGTCTGATTCATTTTGACCGAATTCATGGCATCGTATCTTTTTGGTGAAGCTGCAACACAGGAAGAAATTTAGGTTGAAGCACGCATGTGTAGGTTGGTATTAATATATAAATGGTGAGAGATTTGCACATAACAAAGATTATTATCAGATTTTGATAGGGTAGGAGTTCAATGGCTGGGTGGTAGAAATTACTCAGGTGATTGCCCTGTAAAATTGTAAACTACTCGTCGTTTATGGCTTCCACAGTTGAATGTGGGAGTGCTTTACATGCCTTCACAGCGTGTATCGAGAAGCTTGTACGGTTGTTGAGTTTACTGAAGGGGTCAGTCAGTTACAACGGGTAATAGTGAGTGGCATATTGAGTTATAGGAAAAATTAATTGGAGTATGGGGACTTTTGTAAGTTAAAAGGGGCTCTTTTTATGATCATGTACTTTAGTGGGAAGAGGCTGAGCTCAGACAGCCCAACTTCATATGGTTTTCATCGCATTTCACGGATTAATTTTGTCGCCTACGTTCAGCAGTCTTATGATAGTTGTCCATCAAAAGTAAGTCTTAGTAGACTTAGCGATCTGGCATCCTTCATTTTGGTGGCTTACATGATTTTTAGACCAACTTTAACGCTTTATTGATGACGCATGTCGTGCTTGCAGTCAACCTTATGAAGTAGTTTGCTGTTTAAATAGTAGCGATGAGGGACATCGAACAACCGTTGTAAATCTCGTTAGGTTTAGGGGAAGTTTGATTCCAAACCCAAATAACATCGGGGAGTTCCTATCGGTAGCCACACTACAGCCAGAGATAATCGTAAGCGGTCCCGAGCTCTGGTTTCGTTGACTTTGTGTATTTGGACCACTAAAGTTAATTTTTAACATAATGTCTTAAGAGATTCTTATGTGTTGATTTTGCCTTTGCACGGATTAGCTGAGAGAGCCTATGTACAAGACGATCCATAAAACAACGTGGCTTTCGTGCATTCAGATACTTTTATGAGATCGTTTTGTAGGTGTTGTTCATCTTCTGTTGACTGGATCGCACAACATATTTCGCCATCATTTGAAGATTAGACACGTGCAGGTCTGATATCTGGTAATCTATAGATCGTCCCAATTTCAGTTGTTAGAAACGGGGAAAGAATTTCGCGTTTCAGATTCACCTGGCTGTCAGTTAACCACCAAGCTGGGTATTCCGACTAATGTAGGTGACACTACGGTATTTTCGCTCGTTCGTTCCATTGAAGTGGATTCAAACGAGTTTGAATCGGCTGGTGAAGTTGGATGATGCAATATTTTCTGTAAGTGAGTTCCAAATGATACTTGCATTAAGAAACAGTATTTGTGGGCACGTTGACCGTGCGTGGATTCAATAATTGCTCGGAATGACCACGCAGTACCGATGGACCTTCAAGCTTGAACAATGGTCATAACATCGGTAGATGAGCTAGTCGTGATAATCGGTAGAAAGGAAACATGTGTCTGCAACCATGACGGTAGGCGACTAAGAGTAGATATAATTTCATACAGCGCTCCTCACAGTGTAGATATTGAATTTCAGGAACCATGCTTGGCGCGATGCGCTGCACTTGCTCCATTTGACTAATTTCATTTCTAGCCCACAGCAACGTGGCTTCATCCTCGTATTCCAATATAGGCGTTGAGTGCTATCGTGGCTGTTCACTTGCTTCAATGTCGAAAACCTCACGTGCGTGCCCAAAGAAGTGGTAGAGATGAACCGGCTTTTTGCTTCCATTTGAGATGGGTTTCCAGAGCACTCCTTACACCAGTCTCCGGTGTAGGGATAGAAGAAGTTCGTATGTCTGCAATTGTAAATTCTCCGTGGTCTTTGTCGTTGCACGTACCTGGAGCAATGTTTATATTCTTGCTTGGGCTAAGTTTAAGATTATCACAGATTGCCAGTTTTGCCAATGCATCAAGGGAGATCTTCAAGTGGTCATTATGTGAACCCCACGACGCACCAAATCTTCAGGTTGTCTGGAAACATGATGCTATGAGCTCTTATTTCAGCTTGAAGTGAGTTGATGAAGATGAGTTGAAATGGACTTTACGGTAAGCCTCTTGTAACATGGTATTAACCGTAGGGGATGCTGTAGCCTCACACTGTCCACCGTCGATCGGAGAATTAGTTGACCCATTGCAATATGCTTTTCTTTCTTAGTTGTTAAAGTATGTAGAACAGTAGGTGGTGATTTACTCCTTTAATTGTGTTAGAAAAGTCAAATAAAACTACTTGCATCTTGTGATGCACATATATTTCCCACGCCCATTCTTCCATTGTAAGCACCTGACTGGGAACGAATCCATTCTGAGTGGGTCGTACCAGATTTTTCCGGCAAGATTCTGTTGGATCACCTACATAAATCTCTCTCGTTGTTTCCAGTGTGCACTGATAAGTTACTGGAGGCACTAATTTGACACCATGTTTCTAGGTCTTCATTTGTGGCTACAGCTTTGGTAAGTGAAATTCGAAACAATCTCGTTAGTTGGTGTGGGAGGGCCGGAGTGAAACTTTTGATTGTTATAGAATGTTGTAGGATGAACCATGCCATTTAGGCAGAAACAAGTTTTTCATCCATGTGCTCTTGACAATCGATTTCATGCAATGTTGATGGTTGGTTACGCACTGCAATGATTACCATGTTGATTAAATCAGTGAAGCACTTGGTGAAGCAGTTAACCTTAATACTGTGCAGGATAGTGGGCCATCAATAGATCCTTTG
>JALDNG010004037.1:0-21702 GCA_024349245.1 Neodontobutis hainanensis | reverse complement strand
GAGCATGGCTCATGAATATGTACAATCATTATGAGTGATTGACATGCTGCTTTGCATACGTACTGCCAGCAATACAGATTTCAGAAGCCGATATGGGCCCAACCATGTTGCTGTAAATTACCCAGAGTTTGATCCAGAATTTATCAGCGCTGCAGAGAGAGCACACTGAGTACAGGCGCTTGTTATATTTGTAGGGTTTTTGGCAGAAATGATCTATGAAGAGCTGAAAAAGCATGGGAATCAACCAGGTTTAATATACTATACAAAATTGAAATTTGCTTTATTTATTCAAAAAAGTCCCACTGAGATTTTAAATCTCTTTTGCAGGGGAGTCCTGGACGCAAATGTGTGTTTGGGGTGGACTATTGAACATGTCTTTAGTGGTTGGGAAAACCGGAGTATCTGTAGGAAACATACGCAGACACTGGAATAAAATGCAAACTCCAGTCAGAAAGGCCCTGCCTTAGATGGCCTTAGATGGGAATTGAACCCAGGACCTTCATGCTGCTAAAGTAACATAAGACAAAATCAAAGCAAAACATGTTTCATATAAAAATATAATAATAATAATGATAATAATAATAATAATAATTAAAGTCGCAAGCGGCGGTAAAGGCCCTCGCCTCCCTTGCGACCGCGGGGACACATGTACTCGGAGGATTGTATTTCGTGCTTTAAAGCGTAAACTTTGCGGTAATGTCAAATAACCGGGCCTGTGCTACTGCTGGGGCCTGCTACACCACCTTGTAATTTAGAGTTAAAGGTCTCCACATTCCCTGGTTTTCCTGTGATCTGTCTGAACTTTTGAAAATAATAGATTATACTTTGACTAAGGCAAGAAAAACAAAATACTGGCTGGAGATTTGCAATGACTCAATAAGTGATGCACCCGCCTGTTAAAAAGTAAAAATGTAAATATTAGTTGTCTAAAATAACAAGTTTACAAGTTCCAAAAGATTCTGAGGAGTTTTCCAAAACTCTAGTCTTGGCTCTGTCGGAGCCTCCGCCAAAGGAAGCATCCTGGCATTTGGTAAATGGCATTTATTTCCCAAAGAAATGGCTGCCACTTCACAGGCTCATTACGACCACAGCCACAAATGTATCAAAAAACAAACTGATAACTTTGTTGTCACTCGTGTCTAGATAATACTCACCAAATTTGGGGCCTTTTAGAAGAAAACACATTGAGTTGAATCTTTTGGCGTAAGGGGTGCGATTTAGGTGGTCACGCCTTTCACCCCACATGGCGGACTTCCTGTTGAGTTTAGGCTGTGGCTGTCATAGACTTTTCTGTTTGCCCTGAGGTGTCCTATGGATGTACCAAGTTTTGTATTTCTACATTGGAAAAATATACTTTCATTTTTCATAGGCCCAATGTATTTTCACTTTTCTAGGAGTCGCACTGAGTCATTTTTCATATTTATTTTTCCAGTAACTTCAAATACATAAATTTTTCATCGACCATGAACTTTGGGCCCAATAAAAATGACTTTTCACGCATGTTCACTGGGTCAAATTAAGGATCATTTTGCAGAAATAAATAAAAAATAAATACAATAAAAACAATAGTCCCTCCCGTTTATCACCGGCTCGAGCCTAATAATAATAATAATAATAATAATAATAATAAGCACTATAGTAATCTAATAAGTCCATTATTTGTTCACTTTACAGTCACGCACTGGTGGTGGTAAACTACCTCTGTAACCACAGTTGCCCTGGGGCAGACGTGGCAGCCATACCATGCTTACGACTACATGTTGTAATTGGACTGTATGCATATGGGTTGTCTCATATCATTCAACATATGCTATTTTTTCTTCCAAAATGTGCTTAATTATTTTGCTTCTGCACAAAACAGCTGAACACAACCCTATGTGATAGAGGTTGGATGTGTTTATATGTGAGAGGCACAACAAATGTGTTTCCTGGGGAACCTTCAATGTGCCATGTCAGCCTAACTTGATGTTGTATGTCAAGCTGTCATCATACAGTGTTTTCCAAGAAAGTCATTTGTTACTGGTGCTCTTTGGTCTTCTTTAGATATACAACCAAAACCCATTGTTTTTA
Source organism: Neodontobutis hainanensis (assembly GCA_024349245.1). Classification (NCBI taxonomy): domain Eukaryota; kingdom Metazoa; phylum Chordata; class Actinopteri; order Gobiiformes; family Odontobutidae; genus Neodontobutis; species Neodontobutis hainanensis. The sequence continues at coordinate 19,632 of JALDNG010004037.1, read as the reverse complement.
TATAGGTTTATTAGGCAGATGTTGTGAGGTACCAGCTGGCTTTTTACCTGGAGTGTTCTTCTGGGAGCTTCCGCTGCCGTTGCATATGAAACATCAGATCTCCTCCATTCACATATTCTATCACCAGAAATAACCTGCAAAGCACAGGAGAGGTCAGGGTCTACAGGGATTACAAAAACAGCACAACACTGAAACAACAGTGCTCTCTTCACCTAATCATTCTGTCAAAAGTCCTAAAGCTTAGATTACACAAATTGTTTTCTCTTGCATTCAAGGAAAACTGTTTAATTTCCGACTGGCATATTATAATAGAAATAAAGAAAAAAACAAGACCTTAAGATGTAATTTAGTCTTCATTATTAAGTATTTTAATAGATGAGAATGATCAGAAAATAATGGGTATTTGGTCAATTACATACTCGTTTCCGAAAAAAAAAGAGCCACACTGATGTCTACAAGTAAGTAATGGTTACTTGATAAAACAGAGAAATTAGTTATTCTGACTTTTTACACAGAACAAAAAAAGCACAATGTTTAATGAGGTGGAAATAATCAGGGATAGGGAGGATTTGGCGGTAAACTTTGAACTAAAAGTTAAAGGTAAGCTCTAAACTTTGGTCTGGTGAAATGTATTAGGATTTTTGGATATACTGTATGGTTGGTGTTTTATAATTTTTAATAAAAGAAAAGTAGGAAAAATGGGGCTGAAAATTTTCCTGTGACCTATGTGTGAGTGAATTGGGTAATCTCAATTGCAGATAGTGAATGTTGTCCATTTGACTCTTCCTCTAAGTGTTATCCCTGCAATGAACTTCTAAAAACAAATTATCAATGTATGACAGACTGATTCAATGTTTGCAGACATCAACAAAGCCAGTCTGTGTGACTGGGATCTGATGATTCCTGGTAAAATCCTGCATGTCTGGTGGCAGACATTTTAGTAGTTAGGATGCTTTCACCTGCTCTCTGTCTGGAAACAGGAGTGGAGGCCCACGAGGAAAGGGTTGGTAGACGCCTGCTCAAAGACATGCTTCTCTGTCTGCACCCAATCAATGTCCTGCAAACACAAAGGCCATGGAGAGACAGGCAGAGGGCATTCAGAGATTCATATGGTAAAAGAGTTGTGTTGAAAAGAGAAGCTGTGTAAATATGTAATTTGATCATTTCTGGCCTGAGTATGAAGTTTTGAAAATGCAATATAAAATGGGTTCTAACCTGACCTAAGCCAAACATGTAAATGCTTCTTTTTTCAACGCACCCAAAATATCACTTAAATGAAACCTTAACATTCAAGAACACATTATATGGATTAATCTCTTGTGACGTAATTTGATAATGTCATTTAGTACTTTATAGGAATTTGGTTTAAGTAATTAGAACATTTATATAGGGTTTGCATAAATTTAAGAGCAGATGAGTGAAGCAGGAATCACACTGGACTTGTTCTCAACACTCCTCTGCAGCAGTGTATGTAATCTCCTCTGGTTCATTTTTTGTTGTCCCTGTAGTGGCGGGTTGTGAGTACTCAGCCTCAGGCATGGATGTTTTAGGCCCTTTCACATAGACATTACGTTTATGACATTTTATGTGAGCTACAACAGAGATGTCTCAAGTTTGACACACGCTGTGCACATACGTCACAAGATTCACTCACTACATCACAAAAGCCCAGACCCCACATTGTATCTCCAATCAAATTATTAAGGACATCTTGAAGAAAAGGTTTGTGTAAAAGCATCTATTGAGATAATGAGCATTAATAAGTGAAATGGGAAAACCACACCCAACATTAGGAGCACCTGACTATATCCCCAAAGCCTGTAAGTCACATTGATGTTACCTTTTTTTTATTTAATCATTCAGTATTGCAATAAAGCAACAATGATTAAATTTGTGAAAATGAAGACAGAAATTAACAAACAGGAGAAAGTCTGAACAGTGACTACTGCTGAGTGTGACCATCCTCAAAATATTATCTACACAATAGCGCCATCATGTGGTGCTCTCTTCTCATGTTAGTTTAAATAGTATACATCTGTTTTTTTATGTTATTCTCAGGCTAGGTGCAGCAGATCATTAGGCAAAATTCTTGAGGTCTGTGATTTTGCATGTGTACTTGCATACTGTTTAAAATGAAATGTACTTGTGGACTGTCACGGTCTTGTTCATGACAGCATGAAGAGAAAGTACACTTTTGCAGCTGCAGTAGCACTTCGACATTTCCCTTTGGTTCAATCAAGTATGTAGTATACAAGTATGTTTTTTTAAAGATTGTGTTTTGTGATTCTGCAATATAAATAGGGGGAAAATGTACTATACACCTATGGGATTACATTTTGAGATTCATGCTTTATAAATGAGTAGAAGTGGGTGAGTCAGGGTTTAGGTCATACGTTAGATTTTTCTGAACAAGGTACTGAACCCCAACCTGCTGCTGTCAGAGTGTGCGCACACACACAAATGCAAACCATTCCACCAAAAATACCAAACTTACCAACCAAAGTCTTTAATCACTTGTAGTAGTAGTAGTAGCAAATGATAAAGAATAGTGCCTGTGTGTCCTGATTTTTATTTTATTTTATTATTTTTAAACTTAAATATACAGTAGTTAATAACCATGCCTTAAGAAAAAATCTAGTCATATCATTGTTGAAATATTTAGGTAATTGCATATTGCATATACAACTGAATGATTGCATTAACAGTGAAAGTTGTGCTGTCTTTTCAGATATTTGCTCCTCAAACACAAACATAGTCAGTCTCAGTGTTTTGTCTCAGTTTATGCACATGAAAGTCAGTGAGATGTCACTCTCTGATCTTTTTTATTTTCAAACTGCAGCTCCGGTCATTCCTCACATCCACAGAGCCTCACCTCGTCATCGTGCACCAGCTCCTTCTTTACAACCTTCATGGCATACAGCTGCTTGTTCTTCTTCAGTCGCACCAGGAGCACTTTGGCGTAGCTGCCACGGCCAATCACCCGGACCAGCTCAAAGTCCGTCAGCCCCAGAGCCAAGCCCTGGGACAACTTAATGCTGTCAATGCCATCCACCACTGCTGTGATGTCCTGCACAGAGACCAACGGAGCACAAACACACATTTAACTTTGGGGACTATTATGTGCTCAGAAAAGTTAGCTCTTCAAATCTATAGCATTAACTAAAGATATGTAATAAAAAATCTTATCTTGTGTGATCTTAAAAGTTCCTGCTAAGTTCACACTTTAGAGTTACATCATCATCAATATCAAGTCTTACAAATAAATCTAAGAATTCTCACCTCTGTGTGTTCATCTTCTGTTTTATCAATCGTACAGTTGTGTGGTAAAAAAGGTACTGGAAAAAACACACAGACGGACTGTGTTAATGAATGTCCCAATAAACCCACTGAAGTAGTAAAAATATCTCCAAAGGAAAACTTTGTGCTGTCCATTAGAGGGAGGCAAAGTTTTATGGGCAGAAGAAAACTCCAGTCAGAGCTGGCAGTAAGAGGATTTCTTGAAGTGGGTCAGTCCACATGGGTCCAGAGTGTCAAAGCAACACCAGAGTGTTCCCCGAGGAGACTACCCTGATGAAAGTCACTGTGAGGTCAAATAGGGCTTACAAGGGACAGGCTTTTTATGCAATAAACAGAGAAAACAATATTAATCTCTTAATTGCAAATTGTAATAGGAATATATTTATTGTTAAAATAAAATCAGAAAAGGTCACAATGACTTTGTTGGAGGAGAGGGATGCAGTTGATTTTTTCAGGTAATGATGATAAAAATTTGCATATTATATTGAAACAAGACAAGAAACTATTTGACTGTAGTTTTAACCGAGTTTGGAACAACATTTATATGTGACATGTTTGAACAATTTATAAAAGATCCGTTACAATGCCACCACAGCCCTAGTCCAGCCTCAGTGTTTCCTCACTGCAGCAACAAAAGGAAACTTCAGCTGCACAAAAGGTCTCAGCTCAGAAATAAGGTTCTGTCTCATGGTTTATCAGTGCAGTCCGAACAAAACACAAAAGCAGATCTGAAGCTAATGCTGAATAAATAGAGAATAAATCAGTGTTGTAGTAACCAGTCTCTAAAACCTGAGACATTGTGCCATTGAGTGTCGTTAAGAAAAACTGATTTTACTAAAACTATATAATACAATATGCAATATGATTGAGAAAGTATGTCAGCAAATTCAGGAGTAAATGTTCTCTACTTTATTTCCTGTTTATTTCCAACCTGAAATATGCACCGTACAAATCATCAGTTTCAAATTGTATCGTTCTTAATCAAACAAAATTGTTCTTGAATTGTACTGTAAATATATTAAGTATTGTATTACTATAAAACACAGTTATAATCGCCACACATGCTTTATTTCTGTTCAATAAATAATAGCAGGCTGAAATCTAAGATTGTATTTACCTGATACCAACTGCTATTTAGACAATAAAACTTATAATCATGCAATGAGTCAGTCATGTTGACAGTCATCTGTCAGCATTCTCCATACTGACAGTAGAAATAGTGATTACAAAAAGTCAGAAAGTGATATAGTGTGGTGACTTACTTCTGTCCGTGTCGTTGCTGTTGTCACGTGGAAGGTCAATCTCCTCGTTCCTGGCGTCTGCAGGGGGCTCCTGTGATGGCATAACTGGATCCTGGTAGAAGACATTCAAAACCCACTTAGACATACCAAATATCCAGTTAAGTATTCATTCATAGCCCAAGTTTACTGAGAGAGTGTGTAGAATCATTTTCGAGGAGTGTGAATGACCTTTACTTTGACAACATCTAATCTGGCCTCTGTCACTTATCTGGCACAGAGAAACACTGCATCAGGCTGTAACAATGCACTCGCCACATTGATTTTCAGGTCAAGGCCTGAGACGTTTCTATTTGTATTTGTAACAACTGCTGCGTAAAATGTTACCACTAGCAAGAGCTAATTAAACACAAAGGTGATCAGGTGTACAGGTGAGCAGTAGTTATTAGTGGTATTATAATTCTACTGATAAAGAGCACAAAATTCTGAACCACGTTTCCAAGATGTTGTTCTGACTCAAGTAGATGTTCGTGTCCATAAGACTGTGCTCATGTAGGGTATCCCTGGCCAACAGGGGGTACACTCACCATAAGCTTCAAGCAGGTCTGGTGGGTGAGTCTGTGACAGCGCTTATGGAGCAGCAGTTTGCAGTTGATACACTTGTAGCCCTGGCTGCCCAGCCCCCATATCCTTTCAGCACAGTGGCCACAGGAGGCTTTCTGCAGCACACACAAAAGACAAAGCTATAAGAGTTTATCGCTAAATAAAAATTATATTATAAGTGTGAGTTTAGGCTTTAGGTGTATTACTGGACGATAAGCTGTGTGGGCTCATATAGCATATAGCAAGTATTTAAAAGAAGGTCTGTTTTGAGTAGGGCTGTCAATGTCACTACGTTAACATTGAACTTAATCTAAAAAAAATAATGTAATCCTCAGGACATCTACAGGTCTGATGGAAATTTTAGTGGTGTGTGACTCCAGGTCTGTGCAGTACAGTGGGGAAATTGCAGGATGAGACGAGCTTGTATTGATCCATACCTTTGTACAGGCAGACTGTATTACAAATCCTAAGATTGCCGGGAAAATAAACAAGCTTATGTGCTGAGAAGTGATGCACTGTGTGGTGCACTTAAGAAAACACATCACAGGAATATGTGCAGTGAGGAGGCAATATTTGTATGATAAAGTTTGAAAAAACAGATTTGCCTTGTTACGGACATAGGTAAAAGGGGTGAATAATGTTAGGGTCTTCCATTTAATGGACTTTTTACCTCAAAACGGTGCTTCACAATAAATGTAGTGGTTTAGACCTGGTACACTCCTACATTAAGTCCAACTTTAGGATGAGTTAGAAGCTTGTCCAGATACTTGTACTTATATATTTTTAATACAATTTTTACTAGAGCCTTGAAATATCAGAGCTCATATTGTTGTCACAATATTAAAAATAGTTATTGCATATTTTTCATTTTTCTAATATCTTTAAGCCCTAGTAACTAATGCAACTAATGGCTTGATACCTTTAAAATAATATTACAAAATGCCAAAGGGTGGGAAATGGTTAAAATAGACACCCAAAGGGAATTAACATTCTGTGATTATCTGATGATTGTGCAGGGTTTACCCACTGTACTGAAAAAGGCCGATGCCCCCCACCAAGCATATACAATAATTTGAATATAATACAGTGTGTTTATGAACAAAGAATAAAACAATATGAATTACTTTATTTACTATAATACATCTATAATACAATCTGAAAATATGTGATGGGCGAGCACAACAATGTAAACAATTTTGGAAGTAGAGTTGGTGTTGGAGGAGGAACAGAGGGATTGAGAAAACATCCAGTCACAGAGAAAAGGGAGTGAGTAAAAGAGTAAGCTTGACCCACTTATCGTTGGCTTAATATGCTGAGGAGAACATGGCAAACAAACCATAGACAACCTGGAATCACCCATAGCAACAGCAGTTGTCTGACAGTACAAATATGGGAGTTATCCATTTCCAAAAATGCACCCTAGGGCCTCACTCATCACACATCTCCAAAATGTAACATACCTAATGGTGTAATACAACTGTATCTTGAGGGATGCCTGCCTCACAGCAAAAAGGTCCTGCGTTTGACCCTAAGGTTGGCAACCAGAAGAATTTCTCATGGGGTCTGTTTGTGCAGGTAAACTAAATTAAAATTAGTGCTGCACGATTAATCATATCGCAATTGCAATCGCGATATCAAGCTTGTGCGATTATATGACGCAAAATGCTGCGATTTTATTAAAAAATAAATAAATAAATAAAGGCATGAGTGGACATTACATTGACAACCCATTCTCTCTGAAAGCTGTTTGCCTATTTCATACACTATACCGCTATCCGCTAATAAAAAAAAAAAGATCAGTGAGTTTCAGTTTAGGCTGTGGCACGTGTGCCGCGTATGGTCACGTCGTGACTTTTTCCGGTGTGCAGCGCGTAACGGGTGAAGATGGATGCTGAGCAGACGGGCACTGAACTGGTGGCCAGAAAAAATGCTACCTCTGTTATATGGCGATATTTTGGCTATTAGATATCCGACACTGAGCAGAGAGAGGTACTATTATAAATAAATAAAGTTGCTACATCACGTGGCAACACAACAAACTTATATCAGCACCTGAAACAGCACAGAGAAAAGTATGATGAATGCATGAAGGTAAAAGCCCAGATTAGTAAAGAAACAACTGAACAAAAAGAACAATCTTTAAGACAAAAAAACAAACAAACCACAATTACAGATGTGTTTGAGAGTGTTGCGCCATATGAAAGGTCTTCACAGAGATATAGAGAAATCACCAACTCTATAACGCACTGTTTGGCAGAAGACATGTTGCCCATATACACCGTTAGCAAGGCCGGATTTCAGAAAATGATCCGCACACTGGACAAGAGGTACCAGCTGCCCTCGTGGAACTATTTCTCTCAAGTTGCAATCCCTGAGCTTTACAACAAATGCCGTGGCGAGGTTCAACTGAAATGTCTACATTGACGTTCTTTTCAACAACTACGGACCTGTGGTCAAGCAGAACAACTGAACCCTATATTAGCCTAACTGTGCACTTTGTTGACGAAGAGTTTGAACTGAAAAGCCGCTGCCTGCAAACATCCTATTTCCCCGACGACCACACGGGAGAGAACATAGCCATGGGCTTGAGAGAGGCATTGGCTGCATGGGACCTCCGTGAGGAGCGTCAGGTTGCCATAACAACAGACAACGGCACTAATGTTGTCAAAGCGGTGGAGCTTAATCAGTGGACTAGATTTAAGTGCTTTGGGCATAGACTTCATCTGGCCATCGGTAAGTTAAATTGATTTCATCTTTTGTTATTAGGCTATAGCAATTATTTTATATTATTGTATTTTTAAGAGTACAATAGTATAAAATATTATACTATTATTTGGGGTTTTGGGGTGGGTTAATTTAAGAATAACAATTTTAAATACAGTGTTATGTGTGCAACAAATCATAATAAGAGTGGCCTATTTTATTTAGGCTGCGTATGTATAGTGTATAAATTACACATCTGCCACAGCTATTTGCCTACTACTGCTCGAACATTTACAGCTTAGAGTGGTGACATGAATATTAAAGTGTTTGTTGTAATTTTTGTATTACTGTTTTTATGCTATTATGGATCAGGACTCGGCACAGTTGGCCGCAGCCTCCGTGCCGGGCTCCCCTGCCCCTACTGATTCGCAGAGAGGAGACAGGTGTGCGGGAGCGCCGGCGGAGCAAGCCAAGCTGATCCGAGTGAATAATCAAGAGGGAATAAGAAGCACCGCAGCCTGCTCCTCGACGCCAGATCGTAACACTGACTACCGTTAGTAATAGGTCTCGCGTTCGAAGATTTTGTTCCATGTACGTACTTACCTGTTTTTCTCTGTTCACCTCAGATCCTTCCCGTCCTACCGCCAGTCCGGTTCCCGCTCCACCTCGGTCATCCCTGAACCCCGCTAGTCCATCAGTTCGTCTCGCTCCAGCTCAACCCGGTCCGGACCCTGCTACAACTCGTTATCCCCGAAGAACCCGCCATTCATAAGTTTATTATTTCAATAAACCTGTTTTTGTGAACTTTACGTGTGTGCCTGCGTGTGGGTTATCTGCCGGAACACAACAGAAATGCCCTGAAAGATAATGCACAATGCATTAACCGGGCTACTGGGATATGCAGGAAGATTGTGGGCCACTTCTCCCATAGCTGGAAGAAGAGAGTTGCTTTGAGGGAAGCACAAAGAGAGCTTAAAATCCCAGAGCATGCCATGGTGACAGACTGCTCAACACGATGGGGTTCTACTCAGAAAATGATCGCAAGAGTCCTGGAGCAGCAAAATGATTTGTCCAAGGTTCTCTGCAGATCGCAAAGTGCGACACCTACTGCCCTCATGGTAGGACCTGGAGGTCCTGGAATCTGTCAACAAAGCACTCAGCCCACTCCAGGATTTCACGGATGCCCTGTCAGGTGAACGCTATGTGAGCATATCTTATGTGAAGCCTGCTCTGCATATTTTGAATACCTCAGTGCTGGCTGAAGAGGAAGAGGACACTGGTCTGACTAAATCACTCAAATCAAAAATTTTGAACTACCTCAATGAGAAATATGAAGTCACGCAGGACCTGCTAAACATGTCCACATTCCTAGATCCAAGGTTCCGAACACAATACATCTCTGCAGAAGAGACCCAGACCTTAAAGGAACGAGTCATCTCTGAGTTGATAGTGAGTGAAAACACAATGTTTACTTAACTGGCTACAATTCTATGTAGCAGATTTCTAAAACATGTGCATTTTTTATTTGTTTCAGGAAATGCATCAGCAGCAGCCTGTATCCCAAACAAGCAATGCAGTGATGGACAAGGACAGCCTTGATGTGGAAAATCCACCTGCTGCTAAAGCCAAAAGAAAACCCTGGCCAGTTTCTTCAAGGAAAACACACACAACAACACCAACAGCATCAACCACATTTGATCCCATGGTACAATTTAGAGAAGCAGTGGCTGCTGAACTCAACGCTTACATTTACATGCCAAGTGTAGACCATGGAGAAGACCCATTGAAATGGTGGAAGTTACATAAAATAAACTTCCTAGGCTATGCAAACTAGCACAGAAATATCTGTGCCTACAAGCAACAAGCTCTGCATCAGAGAGAGCTTTTAGCACTAGTGGTAATGTTGTATCGAATCATCGCTCCTGTCTGAAACCAGACAAGGTGGATATGCTTGTTTTTTTGGCAAAGAACCTCTCAAGTGATAAGTAGAGCTTTTTAGAAAAAGGGATTTGGAAGTACCAGTTTGTTGCTTTGTTTTTGTTTCTGTAAATAACCAACAAAAGTTTTAGCGGTTTGAACCACACATTCATATCCAAATTCCTTTTTGAAAGTTTATACAAAATGTTACGTCCAGGTAAAATATCCCTGTTTGGACAGAATGTTCAAAATATCTTATTTTCATGAACAAAGAAATTACTTTGTTCTATTTATTTTATTTAGCTGTACTATTGAGACAATAACAAGATTGTTTGCAGTAATGCAAAGATGTTATTTTGTAAAAAATATTTTAATTTGAAAACGTTTTGCATTTGTTTATTGTTGCTTGTTTGAGTTGAGAAATATAAATTTCAGCATTATCAGTAATCTGTGTGTGCATTTTTCTTGAGAACCAAGCAAGTTCATTCATGATACCATTTGTTTATATCGCAATTGCATATCGCAATCGCATATCGCAATCGCAATATTGACCTCAATAATCGCAATATGACATTTTCCCTAAATCGTGCAGCCCTAATGAAAATGTTGAAAAATATCTGAGTATATCTCTTTAAGTATTTGTATAATCATCCAGTTACTTTTCATCCCTAATGACCGCCAGAGGGCAGAGTCATACCTGTGACACTCTGGATGACCTACCAGAGTGACCTACCGGAAGTAATATATTCCAGTGTCATCCATGGCTCTGTTCCTTTTCTGCAGTTTGCGCTAAATGGAATAAGCCACAGCATAAGAACCTTTGGGTTCACATTCACTGTCGCTGGACGCCCTGTACCTGTGTCGGGTGGAACAGTCGAGTTTGCCCTCCTAGGGCATCTTACTCTTATCTGAAGGTATTTACTTCTATACTACTTATTGCACCGTTAGCTTTATGATTTAATGATGGCTTCTGTTGGTGAAGATTGCCTGCATGCCCACACTCCTGCTTTGGCTTTATAATTTAAGTTTGAATACTACAAATTACTAACGGTGTTAGATTTTTAGATTTTTTCAGGATCATCATTTAGATGCTCCTACTGCAGGGGAAAGAGGGTTTGCTACTTTACCCATGTGTCCTGGCCCCAGAGAACAATATTCTGTCTCTGGGAGCATCAACCTTTCATTTTCAGGGTGAGGAGGAGGAGGTGGATTCGCTTTAGTTTCTGAAGCTGGCTCAATATCTTCCGTCCGGTAAGGCTGGGGATAACTCCATGCAAACAATTAGGCTTTGAAGCGCCTGGAGCTGGGAGTTCCAAGAAAGAAGTATGCCCTGTAATGGGCATCCTCTTCTTGAGGCCCGGCCAGCTCCTGCGCATTATTTGTTCCCCCTTTAAGGAAATACCAACGAGAGTGGCATGCTTGTTGGAAGGAACCCATCTCTTTTTCACAACTTTCTGGTAATGGCCATGTCTTGGCAGCTATGCACAATGCTGCTGGAGATGGCTTGGATGGCATGCCAGCTGTTGAACTGGCTATTGCTTCCCTAATGGTGAATTGCAATTCCCTAATTGCGTTACAAATGACCTTTTCACTAGAGCATATAATGCTGATGCGCATGCTGGGCGCCTTGGAAATTCTTTCGCCCACGTACTATTTGCTCTTTCTGCCCCCCCAGCAGAATGATGGTGGGGCAGCTGCTGCTACTGTCTTTAGTGATGCAGCACTGCAGACCTTTGCCTTGATGACAAGTGAGCTTGGGCGGATAATGTCTTTCCTCATATAGACTCGTCACCAAGTTTGGCTTGCTTAGTCTGCTCTAACTGAGTTGTGCGTCTAAGGAGGGTACTATTTGGATCAGCTGCTCTGGAGGTTTTGGAATGGACTATACAAGAGCTGTCTGGCCTCAGCAGGACCATGCCCCTTCACCAAAGGTCAAGGGGTCCAGCTGCTGGCCACAGTGCTCGTCCCCAACCTCAGACTCAGCCCCATGGTGTTAATTTTCCTCGACCTGTGCAACTGAAGTCTAGTGGGGAATTTTGTGACGCTGCCTGCCAACCGCTGCCTTAAATGTCGGACATTGGCCACTGTTCCCCCCAGGGCCCCTAGGTGCTGCAACCTAGAAGCTTATATTCCATTTACTTATCAAAATAACCAGCAGATTTTGTCCCATTTTAGATATGAGGGAACTCAGTTGTTATATGAAAGTACTGCCGGTCCACATGCTCCCACAGTAGATATTTTGCAAACTGCTGCAGAGAGAGAGTGGTTTACATCAATATACTTAAAAGACAGTTACTTTCATGTGCCCATAGCACCACAACACTGGTGCTTTCTCAAGTTTGCCTATGGGGGCCGCCATTGGCAATTCTGGGTGCTCCATTCGGGCTTTCGCTCTCCAAGAGTGCTTTGCCAATGTGTGAATGCCGCTTTTGCCCCACTGAGTCATTAAGCCCCATGCTGTATCTAGACGACTGTATTTTGCGCACTGTCCAAACGTGTTCAACTCAGGACACAGGTCGTCTGCTCCCCCATGTGGCCTAACTATGCCTCAAGGTCAACTTAGAAAAGTCTTGGACAACAACCTTTCTCATAGTGACCATTGATATAACATCCAGGACTGCTCGCCCATCTCTTCCCCAGCTGGACGACATCATCTGTTTGGTACATCAAGTCAGGCTGGGGAGATGGTTCACTTATGTTACTTTCCTACAACTGCTGGGAAAGTTGGCCTCTGGGCTTGCTGTTGCTGCGCAGATGTGGTTAGACAGTTTTCAGCTGGATGCCCAGCACCACAGGTATTGGGTCTGAGTAAAATGGCAATGCCTCGGGGCCCTGGCACCGTGGACAGGGTTTATTTGACCACAAGGGTCCCCATGGGGCCTGTTTTATGCAGCAGGAGGTGGTCACCATAGATGCTTGCCGCACAGGTTGGGGCACTGTGTGGCAACACATTACAGTCCAGGGGAGCTGGTCTGAAAATCACAGTGGTGTGCTCCCCATAGTGAGAACCCTGTGGCCTGTCCGGTGCCCACTATTCTAGAGTTATTGCAGTCTCTCCTAGATGAGGGTCAGTCTCCTTCCAGTCTTAAGGCGTATGTGGCTGCAATATTGTGTCATTATGCAAAGAAAGGCAATGCTACAATGGGGAGCCATAACTTGGTCTTTTTTTTAAAGGGAGCTCGATGACTGTATCTACGGGCAGCCCCACAAGCTCTAGTGTGGGACTTGCCCATGGTTCTATAGGCTCTGTGCCGCCCTCCATTTGAGCCATGGCACAGCCTGACCTCAAGTGGCTATTTTGTAGAACTGCTTTTCTACAGGCCCTCATTATCTCTGCAAAGTGGGTGCGTTACATCCCCTTTCTGTCAGTCCCTCATGCCTTTGTTGGAGTCTGAATGGCTCTGAATTAACTCTATGGCCAAACACAGTGTTTATTACAAAGATCTTGAGCACTGTATCCAGCCATTCAGATTGGCATGGTTTCAGGAACTCCCTCTGGCAGTCATCCGGTATTTATAGAACTGTAGTTACATACGTAACTATCATTTGTACCCCCCCATGTCTGGAAACTGGGTAAGCGGTAGGAAACAATCTGTTTGAATATGTCACTGGTCTGACAATTCAAGCTCTATGAGTCTACAGGATAGATCTGTTACAATTCTGTTTTTATTGCTTTCATTCCAATTTCTTATTGTTAAGACCCATTGTTAAGACTAGTCACAAGACAATTCCTTTACCCATGTATGATGTTTGGTTTCTACAATTCTAGACCAACACTAGTAAATTAGCCAAAGAGAACTTAGCTACAAGGAGGCTTCTCTTTGCAACTACATGTGGTAAGTCAGAGAACGAACCGGTGTGTGTTGATGACGCAGGAATCTTTAAAGCATCACTCACCCTGTTAAAGCGTTTGGTCTGGAAGAGATGTCCGTTGACGCGTAGAGTTTCCTCCATCTTCGGGCCCGCGTCGGTAGATGGACTCTGGCAAAGAGAGGAGAGTGTTGAGTCACATTTCATGTCAGAAGCACAAACTGCACACCGCCCTGATCAAGGTCATTACACATTCTCTCCTCGATTCACACACACTTTTCAAGTATTTAAGGTTGTTTTCAGCCTTTTATAACACATTATAGCTGTAAAACGCCATACCTATGTGATATGAATATGTATAAACCAAAATGCAGGGATGTGAAGATGAACTGTTTGTCTGTGAGGGTTTCTTAATTCAATCTTAATTAGGGACACAAAAACATCTAGTCTACAGAGATGATAAAAGGAGGACACAATTTGTTTAAGTTTAAGAATAGAAATGTTGTCTCATTCTTAAAAATAAATTTTACAGATGGAACTAATGTTGACATATGATATGAAAAGAAATACGACCTTTGCTTTGAACAGCATGTGTAATTTTAAATAAACAGTTTAACTTAACATTGAAACCGCTCACTTGGAATGCAGTTGGTTCAATATAAAATTAATAATAGGTTAACTACTTTTGCCATGATGCTGTAACTTAGCTTACTACATTTCTCTGGTTTTAGTGTAGTGAAGTTTTATTTAAACATAGAGTAATTTACTATATTTTCCTATAATAATAATCTTTATATTTATATAGTGCTTTTCCACCTACTGTAGTAGGCACTCAAAGTGCTTTACATACATTCAACTATTACCAGTGTTACAGAACTTCACTGGAGGCAATGTAGGTTAAGTGTCTTGCCCAAGGATACAACGACAGTATGTGGGGGAGAGGAGGATGTTATGGGATGTTTCGAGCGGGGATTGACCCACTGAGCTATATGCCAGTCCTAATAGCTTTCCCAACACTGTACACTAATAAGTGAAAGTGAAAGCGAAAAGGATGAACAGCCCTGGTCTCATTTTGCTAACACACACACCTTAAGTATGGATTGGTTACAATCAAACAGTTACTCAGTACTTGAGTAGTTTTTTAACCAAATACTTTTCTACTCTTACTTACTGGATGACTACTTTTTACTTATACTTGATTAAAATTATTAAGTAAAATAATGTGATATTAAGTAACACTACTCTTACTTGAGTACAATTTTAGTCTACTTTATCCACCTCTGCATATAGGAGGGCCAGTTGAACACCATGTTGATTAGTACAGTTAATATCATGACATAGTATGGCATCTTTAGGGAACTGGATACCCTTAAGATGGTGATCAGTTTTTTGGGTGCAAGTATTAACATCCTCATTGGTAAGTTTAGACGAGTCTGGGCTGTCACTTTTTACTATTCACTGAGGCACTGACTGAAGTCAATTTAGGATATTTTCCAAGTTAAATTGAAAAGCAAATGGCATATGATCAGATGTACCCATATTATAGTCAATCTGCATCTTGACAATGGGAGCATGAGCATCCACATAAAAGATGATCAGTTCAAGCCAGGATGTAGTATGCTGAACATCACTTACATATGTAAAGCTTTCAAAAGGCAGGAACACCTGATTAGACAGTACAAATCCACTTTTAACTGTTTTACATGACTACATATACACAGGAGCAGTCATTTTCCTGTATGAATGTCAGAATACATGCTAATCCATTTACATACTCAACCTCATATTCAGTACACTCTTATGGTGTATATACATTTAAGATAAACTTTCCATCATTACAATAAACTTCAAGCCCAATAGTCCAGTCTACCCCAAGTCTTAGCAACTTAACCATACTATCATAGTTTGACAAAATGTCAAACAGAAAATGGCAACTCCACCTAAAATTCTGCCTTTAAATCAATTTAGAATTGAGATCAACAGAGGACTCTCCAGCCCCATAATAGTCCCTATGTAGCCCATTGAGCTTATCAAGGTCCTGTTTGGCCAGAACGGCCTCTTGAATGCACAACACATCACAGGCTTCTAAGATCTTGTCCACAAAAAACACAACACGCAAACCGCTTCTTAGCAACTACTTTTGCTTACTGGCAATGGTCCATTCGGCTGATTCCTTGTACAACTAGGAGTTGGGCTACAGAGTGCTGACCATGGTTGAGAGGTCTATGTGGACCTCATTGTAGTTTCATCACCTCATAGTGGCGACGCATGCATGTCCCAGCTGGCCATAGGCCAAGGTCAAACATAACGGCAATGTCATTGCACTCAGCTGTATTGTGAAACAAACTGTAGCGGCTCGGAATTGTAGTAATCTTCTTACATGTGACTGACATGTTGATTAATTTTCCAATAAACTATTTGCATAGAGTGGCAGCTTCAAGCGCAGGGTCAAAACGTGTTACAAACAAACTCACCAGTTTAGGTGTTACCACCTGGTTGATGCCAGCAGTGCAAGTCTTGGTCATGGTTGCTTTCTTCTGTTTACGCCACACCGGGGCTCGCATAGCAGAGAGATTCTTATCAGCCATGGACTGTGGGACATGCTTCACACGCCGACCTTCTTTGACAACCGTGGTCCACTCCCTGGTAGACGCATTACTTACTGCGGGCAGGTTGTTGTATAGTTGCTCCACTCTGTTTAGAAGAGCTGATACGTCCATGCCTACCACCAGTAAGTCATCCAGATAATGACAAAAACCGTGGAAGGTTTTCGCCACATTCATTGAGCACTTTAATGCACGCTTTGATATTATTTATAGCCCTCTGTGAACCTTTGTCCGCAATATTACGCGGTGTTGTCCTCGGGCAGACTTCAAAGAGAATCCTCTTTGATTCCTCAAGCCATTCAGAGGAAAAGTTGTTAGTGACCAGAACAATAATTTCATCCTGTGTCTGAAGTATGCATCTTTACAACCAGAAAGTTCAATAGTTCATCTTCAACAATTACTCTATCATTTGACGCTTTACAAAGCTCGGGTTTTCCATGCCGTTGAGCACCACTACCAGCAGAACACATGGCATGATCCGACATTACACATAACTGTCTAGCTTACTATTATAATGTCCTGTGCACATCTAACTACAGTTGTGCTCAATAACCTGGCAGAATTTGTGATTTTTTTTTAGGGCATTTTTCAGAGAATATGAATGATAACTCATAGTTAGTGGTTGGGTGAAGCCCTTAATTGTCAAACATTTGTGTTTACTCTTTTAAATCATAATGACAACAGAAACTATCCAAATGAGCCTGATCCAAAGTTTACATACCCTGGTGATTTTGGCCTGATAACATGCACAAGTTGACACAAACAGGTTTGAATGTTTACTAAAGGTAATCATCATCACCTGTGATTTGTTTGCTTGCAATCAGTGTGTGTGTATAAAAGGTCAGTGAGTTTCTGGGCTCCTGACAGACCCTTGCATCTTTCATCCAATGCTGCTCTGACATTTCTGAATTGAGTCATGGGGAAAGCAAAAGAATTGTCAAAGAATCTGCGGGAAAAGTTAAGTAAACTGTATAAAACAGGAAAGGGATAAAAAAGATATCCAAGATTTTGAGAATGCCAATCAGCAGTGTTCAAACGCTAATTAAAAATAGAGCAAATAATGTTTTTATTTGCCCATATTGTAGCCAACCATAATGAGATGAGACCATGAAAACTGTTGTCTCTATGACATTGTGCATAGTTCTGGCCATTTGTGCCGGAAATCAACCATAGTGACATAGTGCATGCTCCTGTTTACAGCTTTGACTTCCCAGTATAGCCGCCATGACAGCAAGCGAGATTAGCGAGCGTATGAGTCAAATTGAACTACCAGCCTCTAGCTCAGCCCAGACACCAACACAGACTTCTCAAAAAAACAACAAAAAAAAACAAAACAACAAAAATACTTTATTGAGCAGGGCCCTCAGGAGTGTGACAGATACTGGGGAAGGAGTGAACATGGCAGGCAGAGTGAAGAGAGCTGCGGTCTACTTTGGGGATAAAACAAACCTTGAACTTGCTTTTTTATTGAAAAAGTAAGATATTGTATTACAGACTACATATAATACAGTATATTGTGGTGTTTTGATTTCAGTTGTCTAATGCTAAATAACAATAGCGTGCTAATAAAATTGGGATGCAAAGCAGTTAACAGAAACGTTATCTTAAAATAAGTTACTGTCTTGTAAATTCTGAGAAATTCTGAGAAAGAGTGAATTATGACCCTGAATTCAGAGGCTTAGGAGCCTGATACATTTGCAGTCTTGGCTTTTCAAAAAAATTTCTGAAATGTCTTTACAAAGCAGCTAATGTCAACTCTGTGTTATTTTGGGGTTACACTTTGCCAGGGACTCTTTTCTTCATTACTTCCGTCTTCTCGTTGGTTCAATAACCTTCATCAGTGATAATGTGACCCAAGACAACATTATAAATGTAGCCAGGATGTAATATAGTATGTAATTGTTATCACAGTCCAGCTAACAATGTCTGGCATTGGTTGTGTTGGTATATTCACTTTATGCTAATTTACTTGGTCTGTTTATAGAAACAAAAATCACATTTGTGTGTCTCTCAGTTGTGAGAGACACACAAGCACTAAAGTCTAAGGTACTATTACCCTATATTTTAGGGTATGTGGTGAGGTGTACTGGGAAGAGGTCAAACTAGCACATGAGGCCCTGTCACAGACTGGACTCAACAGACGTGTCTGAAGGATGTGGAAGTGTCTTCTCTTTCAGTGAGAGTATAAAACATTATTTTACTCACTGACTGGTGTTTTGTTAGTATATACCAGAGCTGAATGTGTGAGTAAGGAATATTTATGCAACATTACCAACACAATGAAAACAACATAATAATACTAATAATAATGTTTTGTTATTTTTACAGCACTAACATGTCCACACATTAAAGGTGGACAAAGACAACAGCTACATCCGTCGGCTGCAGAGCAGAATTTTGGCGAAGCGTCTAAAGTCTTCAGGGGGACTCCCAAGAGGACAGATGACCCTCGGGCCCTTGGTCTTCTCCTGGAGTTGTGCTCCCACCTACAGCTGAACTGGCTCAGACACAACTCCACAGAGGACAGGTGTGTCAGTCACTCCCACAAGAACCATATGTTTAGGTCTCATACAGCAGTGGAAAAGTAATAATAATAATAATAATGGATTGGATTTATATTGTGCTTTTCTCCTGAGGGACCAAGGGACTCAAAGCGCACACAGGTCGTCCATTATTCTTTCATACACAGTCACACTGGTGATGGTAAGCTACAACTGTAGCCACAGATGCCCTGGGGTAGACTGACAGAGACGTGGCAGCCATTTTGCGCCTACGGCCTCTCCGACCATCACCACATACATTCTTACACATTCATACGAGGCAAGGTGGGTTAAGTGTCTTGCCCAAGGACACAACGACAGTATGAATTGTGGGGAGAGCGGGAATCGAACCCACTACCTTCCGGTTGAAAGACGACCGCTCTACTACTGAGCCACTGCTGCCCCCAAAAAAGTCTTTATTTATCAGCTTTACACCAGAATTTCTAGGTGCTCCTATCTATAAGGCTTGTTTGTTCCCTCTCAAACACTATCTGTGTCTGTGTAATATATGCCATAATTAAGTAATAACACCAATTAGTCTTCTTTCTCACGCTGTCTCTCTCTCTACAGGACATGACTCGGACACATAAACCAAGGGCAGCAACAAAAAGAGGCTCTGATTTAATGCAACATTTCTTTATTATAAATATGTGAAGGAAAGTATCTATAAATATATATCTGTATAAATCGTGTAATTAAAAAAGACCCTGAGACCCTGTTGGCAGCATTTGTTTTCTAGATCTGTTGGCATGACTCTGCAGTTCAGTCAGGTGCACCTCGCTGGCTGAGCCCTGTTTGGTTCGGCTGGTCCTGGTGTGGCTCGTCTGTTCTCCATCACATCCAGAAAAAAACCCTGTCAGACGAGTAACAACCATCTGGAGAACTTCATCCTCCTCCTAATGGGACAGCAGCAGTAAT
>JALDNG010004036.1:0-22230 GCA_024349245.1 Neodontobutis hainanensis | reverse complement strand
GTCCGAGTCTAAGTCCAAGTCAAGTCTCTAGTCCTTGTGTCTGAGAATAAACGAGTCCAAGTTTGAGTCAGAGCCATAAAAAAGCAAGTCCAAGTCCAGGACTAGAGTACACAAACAGCACAATGCTAACATTATTAAAAGTTATTGTATGAAGTGTAAAACTTTTACCTGATGGCAGATTTTCCAGGTCAAACAACAGCAAATATGGAACATGCCTCAAGACCAGCCGTTTTGAACAGCCCTGCCCCACTCCTGTATGCAGGCCATTAAAACAAAGTGGCTCTGGAAAGTAAAGAGTAGCCTATTTTACACAATATGTAAAGGCACATTATTCGTGTGTAATTATTATTATTTATTTAGGTTATATTAAATTCGTTTTAAATATGTATTGTTTTCCTGTTGCTGTTGTAGCATCCATTAATGAGTTTTCTTTAAAGTGGGCAACAGGTAACAAAAAAGATAGCCATGTCCCCTGGAACCACATGGTGGCAGCACTTTCACAGCTAAAATAGCGGTGCCACGTTTGAGTTGCAGGATGTGATTATAAAGCTTTCTTCCACTTCTTTCCTCGACTGTAACTGTCAAGTATTAACGGTATATATCTGCTACTTCAACACTTTACATACTGCCTGTGTCATTATAACCAAGTTCACTTTTTAAATATGAATATCCATCACCAGTGTTAGCATACTACAGCGGTGCACGTGCTGACGTAACCACGCACAGGTGCCGGTTGCTAAGAGCATCTCCTAGCAAGTACGTTCTTGCAAAACTTGCAAACTTCTGGCTGTGAGAAAAAGTGCAAATCTTGAGTTTGATTCGACGATTTCTTCAAAAGGAGACTTTAACTGCGGACATTTCCTACTAAGACTTCTACTGACCACCCACTGACCAGGACTACGAGACCTTTTGAGAGAAAACGTGAGATTTTAAAATTTCCATGTTCATGTTCTTTCCTATGGGCTTTCCCATTAAATCTGCACAGCAACTAGCGTTATATGAACCAATATATTTGAGCAAAATGGTCTTTTGTCGATGTTTAAATGATGTTTCACGGTAAATTTTAACTCAGAATATGTGTATTTTTGTTGTGACTTTGTTTGTTCTTAGAGCCTATCAGAAATAATGTAAAAGTACATTTACACAGACATATTAATGAAAGCAACAAAACGCACAGGAGGCTAACATTTAAATTGAGAGCTGTCTTCAACGTATTTTGATTAATTTCTATATTATACATTTTGTATTTAACCCAGTACCTAATTATAGAAAATAAATTTGTTTTACGTTGATTCATTTCCAAATATAATACAATAGGTTTCAAAAAGTAATTCAGGAGAATCCTGTGTAAACCAGGAACATGTAGAAGCAGAGTTTGTTGAACATATTTCTTAATGAAAATGTACAGTTATGTTTTTGTGTTAGTTTTGTAGCTATTATGAAAAAATAAGATCTATTCACAAAGTAAATCTATCCAGATTGTAATGAGGACAAATGATTATTCATAAATAACTCTTAACCACTTTATAACAACACTGTAACCTTTCTGCACATTAAAGTCCTCTGCTATAATTTTAGTAGTTTAGTGAATAATAATGTCTTTGAACGTGGACATATTCTCCTGGTTTGATCTGAGATTGGTCAAAATCACTTTATGAGTAAAAGATGGTTTAAGATTAAACAGTGCTGCTTTAAAAGTACTCTCTGTATTGGTACATTGTGCTAGTGTCCATGAAACTATAGAAAATGGCACTAGACAAAAGTACATGGTGGACTTGAATCAGTAACAGTTCCATGTTCAGACATGGATTTAAAAGACCTCAGAGCCTCATGGCTTTGCTTTATTTTGATGAATCACACAATGGCATCACATGATGTGAGGATTTTAACAGATGTATTTCTCTCCACAGATCTCTGTTCACTGATGGCCCAGCGCTTCTCCTGGACGACGAGGCCCGGGTGTCCCGACGTGCTCCTCCTGCACAGGCTGCCCACACTCACTACGCCCCACACACCCCCTGTTCCCTCTGCACCTGCCTCCTCCACAGGCCCCTTGAACTCTGCCTTTGTGTCTGTCTCTCCTCAGGAGACACTCTTTTCAAGCTCTTGCTCTTTCTCTGACTCTGACTCTAACTCTCGCTCCTCTCGCTCCTCTGGCGTCTTTAAGTCTCGTGCTAGATACCTTAGTTCTACCTCCTCATCCTCCTGCTCCTCCTCTCCTCCCTCTCACTCCCTTGCTCTCTCTCGTCCTGCTAAGGTCCGTAAGCTTAGCTCTGGCTCCTTCTCTCGCTGCGCTCGCTCTCTTGCTATCTCTCCTCCTCCTGCTCAGGTCCCTCAGCTGAGCTTCTCTCTGCTCCCAGACTCCTTTGCTCTGGATGTTTCTGTTTCTCCTTCTGAGGCTCGGAAGGCCCCAGCTGCTCCTCGTGAGCCCCTGGTGCCTCCTCCCTGTGCTCCCTGCACTAACCCTCTTATCTCCTCTGCTCCCTCCAGGGCACCTCCCTCCCCTGCCACACCTCCCAGACCCCAGGAGCCGATCCCCTTGTTTCCTGGGCCCAAGCCGGACTGGGTGAAGGAGATGGAAGATTACATGAGGGACCGGGCGCTCGAGTGGAAACACTGGAAAAGGTCAGATAAACCACAAAGGTCAATTCAAAAGGAGAAGCACTTTTACTCTTTTTAAGAACTGACCGCTTTCAGTGTTTCTTCTGAGTGAAATCGTGCTGGGACTTAGGTGCAGGACTCAGGGTCATTTCAGGATAAGTATAACATTTGTAAATATTGTATATAGTGTGTTGTGTGTCAGAGGGTTTAGTGTGGTGTGACATGTTTAAATAGGTTCATTAGCTCTTCCAGTTGGACTTGTTCCATGTTTTTTGCTGTCTTGTGTCAAAAATACAAATGATATGTTCTCCTTAAACAAATGAAACTATAAAAGGTGAGTACTCAGTACCTGGGGTTGATTAACATGTTTTACACTTTCACTTGCTGTTTTTTCTTCTGCTTCTCCAAAAAGGTGACAGTCTAAAGAGACCCAGCAGTAAACTATAGACAAGGAGCTTGTGCAAAAAAAGAGGAGCGTAAACAAAGGGCAAAAGTAAAGGAGAGGAAAGAAAGTACAAAGTAAGATGAAAAAAGTAACAGAAGTTAAAGTAATCTGACTTTCATGGACAGACAAGAGTAAAGAGTCTAATTCAAGTTAAATAAACTGATTTCTCGCAGGAAGAGGCCTAAAAGAGATGAAAAGCAAAGGAAAGAGGATAAGGAAGAAGAAAACAAAGAAAAGATATGTATATTGGATTGTTTTGTTCAAATCTCCAGATCTATTCTCCTGAGACTAAAGCATGTTTTTTTCTTTTCAGCCTTCTTGGAGAGGATTCCTGAGCACACAAAAGGTAGACACCACATTATTCAGTTTTAATGTACATCTGTTTAACAAATGTGTGCATGTGTTTAATAGTTTTACTGTCTTCTCTCTCCCTCTCAGCATCACTGAGAGGGAGAGAGAAGAAGCTGGACAAGGTCATCAGGAAGTCCAGCTCTGTCCTGGGCTGTCCTCTGACTCAGTGCGGTAAGTGGGTGATCTATGCTGGACCATAAGTCCCAGCGCCTGCAGGACGCCCTGTCAGCTCTGGAGAGCAGCTTCAGTGACAGACTGCTCCACCCTCGGTGTGTGAAGGAGAGATTCTGCAGGGCTTTCCTTCCTGCTGCTGTCAGACTCTACAATGAACACTGCTAACACAGAAACTCTTTTCACCAAGCAGTATTTCCACAATCATGTGGAATCTCACCGTGCAATATTTGTAACGTGCAATACCTGTTACACAACCTGCACTATACACTATTTATTCACATTTGTACTGTGCATAGTTTATTTTGTTTTAGCGTAGCTTTAATCAACTTATGTATAGTCTTTTTAGTTTATTTTGTTTCAGCATAGTTTAATCTGACATATGTATAGTCTATTTTATGTTTGATTACCTTGTCTTAGAATATTTTTATTTGAATTTATGTTGTGACCAGGTTGGCTTTATACTTTTGTGATACACTTTTTTTTTTTTGTTTGCTTTACTCACTCCATTTAGTGTTGGTATCTGGTCTTTGGTTTAATTGGGAGTGTCTTGTAAGCACATTTGGGCCGGGCTTGTGTTTTAAGCATGACACAATAATAAAACCTGATCAGAATCAGAATCAGAAAAAGGTTTATTGCCTTTGTCAGTGAACAAGATTCACAAACTAGGAACTTGCTTCGGCGATTGTGACAGGTCTACACAGCGGTCTGAGCGATATTGTGGCTATGTCCTTCCTTTATTGCCAGAGACATTGTAATTGTTATTTAGTTCATTCATATGATTGTTCAGAAATGAAACATGAAATATGAATACACTGAGATACATTTTACAGAATAAACTTTCATCATTTATATGCTTCTGTGAGATAATACATGCATTCTGATAATATTACTGAGTGCATTAGTGGAGACAAGCTGTAGCCATAATGGTGAGGGGTTTGGTAAAAGAGGAGGGGAAAAGTAAAGAACAAAGTGCCATTTTAAGTAAAGTATAGCATTGGTAGAGCATTAAAAGATGAGAACAAAAATAACTGGTGGTATTGGTGCTATTTACTTGTTAATTCTTGCATATATAACAGTTACAGAGCAGAAGGGGTGTCTAGTTCCTGTGCCACACTGGTATGGAGGTCTGTCTGGGGGCCACTCCGGAGTGAGCTTAGGACAAACAAAGCAGAACTCAACTTGAGCAGAGCAGTGCATCTGAATCTGTATTTGACCTTGAAAACAAAAGAAGCCTTTATTTCAGTGTTGGCTGCACCGTCTCCACAGATATGTCTAAAAATGTGAGTACTTTTAAAGTTACACATGTGTTACCAGTACGTGTCATATTAGGTCCTTTTTGTGAAGCGACACAATGAGTCAGGGTCTGAATGCAAAACTAATTCTGTTTATAGACATAAGCTCATACCTCCTCCAGTTGGTGGCGCCATGTTTCTGTCAGAGGTTCAGGAGAAACTGTAGGAATATTTTATATCCATATATTTAACCAGAGAGACACGGAGACCGATTATAATTTAACAAGCAATGGTCAGGTTTTAATCCTTGCAAGGAGAAGCAAAACAGACACAGTAACAAGGGTACAGCGACAGGTTTGCTTCCAGATGTAAACATAACATGGGATTATATACAACACAGTGACGTCCTTGGTGAGAGGCGTTCACAATGGTCCAGGTGCAAGAGTCCCATGACAAGCCATGTCTCAGTCTTGTTATGTCTACTTAATGCTTGGATTAGCACGAAGGACATGACATGAATTTGACATGACCTGAAGAGAACTATAACCCCACAGTAACTCTAAACATAATAATTAAAATTCTTATAACATTCCCCTCTTTATGCTGATAACAATTAGCATAAACAATCTACTAGCTTGAGTGTGAGTTGTTTACTTTTTACAAAGCGAAAACCCAGCAGGGCATCTGACCTAGCCTAAGTACACTTGACCATTTGACCTAACACTGGGAAAAAAGTCTTTGTCCACCTCTTGCCCCAAGGCGGCGTCAACACACAAACATCAAGCATTAACTTTATGTAATCACTTCAACTGAATCTCAAACACATTTCAAATCAAAGACAAAAATGATTATACGGGATATGTTTACAATCAAATGGGACTCCACAGAGTCATGCACTGATTCTTCAAAATCATATTACTCCAAAATAACGTAGAAAAATATGCCAAAATAAGCTGGTCGCCCCATCGGACTCAAGATCTCTGGCCTGTCCCTGTCACGGAAAGAAAAACACATGGAGTGAGACATATGCACATTCTTAATGATTAAAACCAATTCTCTTAAGCATCATAACTTCAATGAACCATACGGCCCTTAGGACTGTAGTATGATCCGTCCTGGAGCTGTTGTCCCGTTGGTGTTCATGCAAACGTTAACGCCCCTCAGATATCAAAGTGTTCATCTGAGGTCAAAGCCTCGACCACAGTCGTTGGGCAGGTGCATGTCCAGGAATGTTGACCCAGCAATGGCCACATCCATCAATCTCACCAACAAGCTCCGGATACATGGAAATCCACACAACAAAAGTTATGAGACATGGAAGTGCCACACAAGTACATCTCAATACAGATTTAAAATCTCAGTCACTTTTCCAAATATTTTGTAATTATTTTTAAAACCAGGTCAAAATCAATTGCTCTATTCCAGAATACTCTGCCAATCCTTCTGCAGAGTGTGAAGCTCTTTCTTAAAGGCTTTAGTTGTGCTGTTAACTAGACCTGTGTTACCTTGGATGACATCATGTTGTAGATCCCACCTTTTCAGCTCAAAGCAGCTCAGTGCTATTTGTTCTGTCCAGTCCTTGGAGCAGGTCCCACTCATCTCCAGCCTCAATTCACAGTTACAGCATTTCTCGTGCAATTCATAAACCTTTGTTGGTTATAACTCTAATTAATTTAATCCACATTTGCATAAATTGTCTCAAAGGTAAAATTCTAATTTAATTTTAGCCTTATATTCATTAAGGACACCTCGAAGGACCCCCCTCTTGTCGATGTAAATGGGGCTCTCGAATAAACCTGAAGGAACTGCTGTTTGGTTCCTAAGGTGTGAGGTTCTACTCACGATGTTCTCCGTCACATTGTATGTGAACAAATAAACCAGGATCCTTTAAGGACACATGTTTCCGGTCAGCAGGCAATGCTGGTCTAATGGTCTTACTTTAACAAAACCTCCAAACTTCTGCCTTGCACTGCACCTGTCCCTGATCTCTCAGTTTGTCAGGTTCAAAGTGATGTTACAGGACGTCCTGTCACTGGCCCTGCTCACAGGTGTACTCCCAGGTGTAAACCAAGATGATTATAAGTTCAAAGAACCATGTTAATATTAGCTCTTACTGGTGTCCATATTAATTAACTAATATTAATCCTCTTTTCTAAGCCGGTACCTGCTGTGGTTGGCTTCCATCAAAACAAAATACAAACAAACAAATCAAACGTTCTCTGACATTTTTAGACCAGTAGAAAGTGCCCTTCAGGCTTTCGTCAAACGAAACCATACAAGCTCTTAAAATGATCAAACCATAAAAATGAAACACAGATAAACCCTGTTTCCACAGATATGGTCTGCTGGAAATCTAATTTAATCTGAAAGGTTCCATCAGATCAAACAGTGCTCCTCCAGAACGGTCCTTCATGTCAACTTTCTTTCTTTCTTTCTTTTTATTTAAACTCTTTAACTGTATTAACACATCCCTACATTACTCTTTTACACACATCACCTCTTCACTTTAATACAGTTTAAATCTTCTTCTCCCTCTCTTTTTGAGACCTGGAAAACCCATGGCTCAAAACAAAAATAAATAAAAATAAAAATAATAAACATAAAATCATAAAACGAAAGGCCAGTGCCATTGATCACTTTAAAATTTCAGTCTATCAATTATCGTTTCTAATTATTCGCCTTCTTTATGTTTTCCAAATAGCATCACTGTTGTTTCGGTTATATTTAAAACTTAATTTTGTTCAGTTCAGTTTTAATTTTAGTTACCATTAGTTGTAGGTCTTTACCTGTAACTGTAAGTGGTATCATCCGCAATCATAGTAATATTTTATTCAGTTGATGCAAACATAAAGAACTTTAAAATAGATCAGAACCAGTTTCTCATGATCTATCGTCACAGAACTTTTAGCCAAAGACTTTAAATTCTCAATCTAATTAGAAAATCCTCAGAATATTATTCAATCACTTCAAAGTAATTCCTTTAGAAATAAAATCCTCAAAAACAAAACTCTTGGGTCAGACCTCCCTTGGGAGTTAACCTTGTAACAGGACAGCCTCCTTCAGCTGCTCAAACACCTCATCTCTCTCTCCTCCAAAACTCCTCACCATGTGACTGTCGTTTAAAAGAAAGACTTTTCATAAAATTAACTAAGTTCTGTGTTCATTTCTCTGCATTTACCCTTTATAATAACAATTCTTCAGGGGTTTGTTCAGTCCAGACTTGTTCCACACTGTCTCTGTAAAACTCAGTCTCAACGCCAGGTGTTCAATAAATAAAACTCCACGTCTCTTCATTTATTCACATTCACCACCATTGAACTTAGTAATAGTTAGTAATGTTAATTTAAAACATGCAAAGATTAAACCTCTTAAAATTTTAATTTTTAGTTTCCAACGATTTCACTCAGTGTCTTCCATAAACACCTCCAAAGTTCAACCAAAAATATAAATATTATTCAATTCTGTTCAAAAGGACAGACTCTTTGTGTTAGTCTGTTCCAACCTTAAATCAGATTCATCAAAAACTTTTTTTCTCTTTAAAATCACTTCAAGCAGTTATTAAACCCAGTGAGCACTTTGTCTTATGCTCTTAAACTTTAACCATTTTTATAGTTTAACACTTTAACTTAAACTTTTCAAATAAACCACCTCCAATCCTACAAGATTGTTTAGATAGTTTTAACAAGTTCTCAATTCCCCGATTACAAATTTACCTTGCAGTTTAAAACTTTACTGTAAAGATGACTCCTTTTAGCATCTATTATTTAATTTTAGTATATACCTTTATTAGAAATGACCATTTCAAAACCCATTGGTCATTATTTATTCTGTCTTCATTTCAGTTTCTCTACTTACTTAGACAATATTTTTCTCAAACAATACTCAAACCTCAGTTGTCGTTTAGTTTTCTGATTCTAAAAACAACATGGTCGTACCAGAAAAATTAAAGCAACTCCAAATGTAGACTATACTTGTTTCCACAGACCTGTCAGAAGGTCAACCAGTTTTCCTAATTAAGTCTCATAAACTTTATTTAACACCATCAGTGCAATCTGTTTCTGTCACTGACAAATTTCTACTTCAACATTTTTCAACATTAAAACGTCTGTTTAATGTAAAGGCTCCCACACTTTCTGTTGAGCTCAAACAAAAACAACGAAAAAACATAGTTCCAAAACTAAAACATTTCTTTTGCTCGGACGTGAGCAAAAAGCAGGGTGCCTCGAAGGCCCCGCTAACTTGTGTTGACATTCCTTGTAACTCCAAACAGGGATTGTTTTTCCACCTTTTCCAACACTTTTGTCAGAACCAAACCAGGGAAATACATACTTGTTCATTTCAAATATTTCTTCTGGAAACATTATTTTATGTTTGAGCTGATGGCCCAAATATCTATAACTTTGTATTATCTTTATAACTTTGCTCTGCAATTCAACCTTAAGATGCATTTTTAAATTATTCTGATTACACAGTGACCATTTTTATACAGTGTTTTTGAACCACACTGAAATTAAGGACCTCCATTAGTTCTCGTACTAATAGATACATACCATTGTTTTGCAAAATACTAATCAATACTTTTATTTTGGATCCAAGGTTTCGGATCTTTTAACATTTTCACCTCCGTGCTTTGTCTTTGTGTGTGTTTTAAGTGTCACTATGTGTGTGTCATGTGGTGTGTGTACATGACTTAACTCCTGATGTCCGGTCAGTGTTGCTCAGTGTTGCTCCTGCTGTGGCCTGGGTCTGGGCCTCCACACTTCGCTCCGCCTCGCCACGCCGCACTCCCCACCACCTCCAATCCTTGGCCTCGCCTGCTCCGGTGACCATGGGAATTTGTGCATTTTCCTCGGAGAAAACAACATAATCAGTATTCATTTCAGGCTTTGTGTCATTGAGAAAAGCTTCTTTTGTTCATATTACATTACATTTTCAAAATGTTTTTGGTATCTTACCGCTTCTGTGTCTGAATCGCTGCACATTGGGCAGATTCTTTTAGGCCTTGGTGGAGCGGCTGGCCTGGAGGAGTGTGTCGGGGTTGGACAGTCGTGGACGGCATGCTGCTGTCGAGGTAGGTGGAGACCCAGAGGCTCACAGGAGGAAACATTTGGAACAAAATATATGTGTCGACAAATCTTTAATCTCCTCTCTGCTGTGTCACACAAACGTAATACAATATCTGTTCTTTAACAGACTATTTATAAACTTTTCTCATAATTCAAAAGCACATTCACCTTCTGTAGATGTCTGTTCCGTGTTTGTTTCTTTATGTATCTCTATCTGTCTGTCCTCCTGTGTCTATGTGTTTGTGTTCCTGACCTGTTCAAGGGTCAGTCAAAGGTCCTTCTCTTGTCTGGACCCAGTGTCGGCCTCCTCTCCTCTTCTCAGTGCCTCTCCTCTGCCACGCCCACCACAGCCCCGCTCCCGGTCTCCATGGTAACCATGGCCAATGGTGCATTTTTCCTCGGAAAAACACATTACATTCACATTAAGGTCAAGTTTCACACAATTTCCAACTTTAATCTACAAATTCCTCTTTTGTCTCTCTCGATAGATACAGTTTAAACTAAATACAGATAAACATTTGTTTGGAATATGTTTATATTACAGTTTGTTTTACTGCTGTCTTTCTGCAGCATCTCAGCCGACAGGAGCAGGTGTGTGGGGAAGGGCAGAGGAAGTTTGGGGTGCACTGGTTTGAGCGAGAGGCCGAGACCTAAAAATCTCACAGGACATAAAATAAAAATACAAATGATTAGTGTTTTGAAGTCCATGTGTACCTTCCTTTTAAAAAAACTAATTTTTCTTTTCACAAAATGGCTTCTCCCCTTTTTTTTCCTCTTCTCTGTTACCCAGGAAGCCTAGAAAAATATCTTCCATAAGCTATTTTTAAGCTATTTTTCTTCTCGTAATTGTTTAAATTTTTTTATCACTGAAAACATATGTTTGAATATTTTTGTCTTTGAATTTTAGTGACTGAATTTCAAGGTTAGAAATTTGAATAGATATTATCCAAAGTTTCAAAATGTGTAAATATTAAATAGATATTTTTCGACCACACAAATTCAACCGTCGAAATTTACAGTGTAAAATATGCAGTAAAAGAAGTTCATGGTGTGAGTCGATCTATCCTCTAGCCAATCACGCAGCGATGACCTGGTCACGTTGGTAAACACAGCAATACAGCGGGCAAGCCAGTTGAACAATGGCGCCAGCAGCAACACTGGGGTAAGTTCATCTTTCGTTATCAAAGTTTATATAGGCTAGCATGCAATATCTGACGTTTTTAAAACATATGTTAATTCTAATAAATGTTATAAAGCTCAATCACACTAAAGAGACTAGTAGTTAAGTAATCACTAGGGGACAATAGCAGCTATGGAGAATGACCGCGTAATTAGTGATGGGAAGATCGGATCATTTTACTGACTCAGTTCTTTAAGTCTCGCTCAACAAAATGAACGAATCTTTTTCAAGTCATTTCGTTCATTTCAGCAAAATCTAATTAAAATGTTACATGTTAATTTTTTCTACACATTTAGTACTTTTAGAATAAAACTATAAGCTAATGCAGCCATGGCCAAACTTTGAAAAATAAATTATAAATGCATTGCAGCTCGCTTCAGGCAGAGAGTTCCACTCACCTCTTAATCCAAATCGTTTTTTCTTTTGTCACTTCATATTTAGCTAATCACGCCTGTTCCTGGAAAGTTTAGTTCACCTCTCGTGTCTTTGAGCCGTTAGTTCTGTCAACATGTCCGGTCTGGGCCACGACAGCCTCGTGTAGCTGTTAGCTAGCTGTAGCTAATACATCCGTCGTTCGTTCATCAAGTCCCAGCCTATACTTAAGGCTATACAGTTACCGGAAACAGAAAGGAGTCGTTCATCCCCGAGTCTTTGAGTCGTTCATCCCCGAGTCTTTGAGTCGTTCATCCCCCGAGTCTTTGAGTCGTTCATCCCCCGAGTCTTTGAGTCGTTCATCCCCGAGTCTTTGAGTCGTTCATCTCCCGAGTCTTTGAGTCGTTCATCTCCCGAGTCTTTGAGTCGTTCATCTCCGAGTCTTTGAGTCGCTCATCTCCCGAGTCTTTGAGTCGCTTCATTCTAGTCCCCGTAGGCTGAATGCAGAAATAGATGGATTCGTTCATCTCCTGACTCAGTGTTCGGGTCTGATCTCGTTCTTTTGTCACGCATTGGATACAGAAATAAGTTGATACATACAAATATTTCACATAACTGTATAGACAAACGCAAATGATATATATTTTTTTATTCTTAAAGTTACGTGATGCGTTTCTGGCCTCAAATTGTATTTTTATATTTTTCTTATCCGGGGAAATCACTGATAAAACAAAGATTGACACTTTACAGTGGATTCTAATCTTAGGTAAATACCATAGCCATATCATCACAGTCATATTATACAAATATGGGAAATATATTTACTTAATTGTATATATATATATTAAGTATAATTTGTTTATAATAGTGAAAATAATAATTAAAAAACAAAGTGGCACTGACATTTAACACTAAAATAGACTGACATGAACAAATGAAACTTTTTTAATTTTCAAATGTTTATTGCAGTATATTTTGATCATTTTAAAATAATTCCTAAACACAATACAATACAGTCAATAATACGAGTGCAATGCTGTTGCGAGAGACTGAACAGAAACGGTCACGTGACAAACGAACGAGACTCAGCCCCGAAGACTGACTCAAGAAATGAACGAATCCTTCAGTTCCTGCGTTCAGCCTACGAGGACTTGAATGAACGACTCAGAGACTCGGAGATGAACGACTTCGAACGAACGACTCGGAGATGAACGACTTCTTTCTGTTTCCTGTATGGCAATGCGCATGCGCCGGTCCACACAAAAGTGAACGACTCGCTCTCTGTGATGACTCGTTGTTCCCGAGTCATTTTAAAGACTCGTTCAAAAGAACAAATCGCTCATGAACGACTCATCACTAGTGGTAATAACCTACAACAAACATGGCGGGACCTGGCAACTGATGCGCCAAGGGTGCTAAGTTAGATACTGTTTTACTCCTGTTCTGTTGTATTTCTACTGAAGGTCTGTCACATATAGTAGCGATAAACATTTTTGTTATTTCAGAATAACCAAGTTGAAATTGTCCAGTCAGCCAGGCGTTTGCTGGATTTATTGACTGAAAGGCAGCCAAGTACAGCTAGCGGTGAAGCTAACGTGTAGTACACACTTGTGCTTTACGCATTATTTTGAAGTCTGACCATACTAAATGTTTTATCGCTGGATAGGAGGGACCATTCTACTGGACCATCGCTTCAAATGGAAATGACAAGGTACGAAATAATATGGCATATGCCTGCGGTGTGTTTAAACTTTTTAGCGCATTTCCACTGGGATAGGACAGCGCGGTTTGGGCTAATGTGCTGGTCCCCTCAATACGGCCGGGAGAAGAGGCAAAAAAAACAAAGCTAGTTTACTAGCATAAACTTTCAGCTGTTTCTGTTAGTGTAGTACTGCTTTCTTTTCACAGATCAAACTGCAGTCATTAAAGTGTCATATGTTAAACCAATTTGATATAGACCATTTAAAAGTTTGTAAACAGAATGTCCTAAAGTACAGAATGGGGGCTACTGGAGGCATGGTCATAATACATTTTCATTGGAGAAATTGGCATTATCCACAAACTATTACAAATTGAGATGGTTTTGGCAAATGACAACCACTCTGCTACGTGTAGGTAATTTCAGAGCCTGGTTTGAATCCTTTAATGAATGTACCTCACATTGTATGTTTATTTAATGAGCAAATTAGTATACAGTTAGCAAATTCAAGTTAGTAAAATTCTTAATTTATAGGTTTTAATGTAAGTTCTTACGGCTATGTTGTAAATAGTTTTTTTTCATTGTCTGTTCAGAATTCTATCCCTCACCACAAATGCTAATTTCTTCTAAAAACATTTTAAATATGTTTACACATGAACCTGGCTTAAAACCAGAATAAACTGGTCTCAGGAATCTCCTAACAAGCAAAAGTGACAACAGCATGTTTTTGCCCAACCGCCTGTACTGCAACAGTCCAGTGGAAATTTGCCTACCTAATAAAAAAAAAACCTTAAACCTTAAACTTGTATTTAAATTTTTAATCAAAAACTTTTCACCATAGAACATTTCCAGGCATTTTTACTAAAGGCCGGGGGAAGAATCGCTTTCCAGCAACAAATGTTATCCCAGCCAAAAATCAAGGCACTCGGGTGTCTTTTATTTGCTACCAAAGCAGTGTGAAAAAACTCCAAGTGAGCTTGAGAAAGTGACCCATATGCAGGCTGGGTTGGGTCCAAGGACTGCTCATCTTGATGAAAGCATGACACATGAAGAGGTACTATGCTCTTAAAACAAATATATATATATATATATATTGTGTTATATTAATTGTGCGTGCAATGCACATTAAATAGGTTTGTTTTGAGATGAAATGTCAATTTTTTGTACTTTTTCACCTACAGTTATGTGACGCCTCAAAGTTCTATATCCAAAACTGCAAACAGTAACAGGTGGATGGCTACTTTATAAAGCAGCTGGTAAGCAGAGATTTTTTTTTAACAAGAAGCAATGGTTAGTTTATTTAATATAATTGCAGTAATGTCTATAAAAACTATACTATGCAATCTATGTTTGGCTGCAATTTTTAGAATTTTTAAATAATTTTTAATTTTGACAGGTGGATGGGGAAGCCAGAACTGTCCCTTGTGTCACCTGACGATGCTGGTTATACAGGCAGACTATTGAAGTCTGTTGCTCAAGGGGTAAAACCTGTTCATAGTCCCTGTCCAAGAAGATCTTAATACAAGTCCACTACAACTAACTGATGGAGCCATCAGCGGTATGGCAAAAGCCACATGTCACAAGTGTGGTGTTGCTGTACCTCTGCAGCTTCTAAAGTATCATATTGACTCCTGTTTGATCATTGAAGTCGACGGTGACGGGCCTAAGGAAGACACAGCTCATCTGGTTGAGGAACAATGTATGATTTGTCTGTCCTTACGACAACCTACACTTCTTACTACACCATAATTTAAAACTTAAGAACCTAGTTCATATTTATGTCCTTTCACATAATTATGTTTTACTAAAACATCTTTCTATTTTCCAACAGCTCAGTCCTGTCCTGTTTGTCTGAAAATGTTTAAATCTGATCGGATAGAGCAGCACACATCTACATGTGGTGAATGGTATCTTTTTTTATTTTCTAATTTTTTAAAGATATTTTATTGGTTGGATTCAATTTTTAGACTGAATGACCCTTTTATACGAAAGAATAATTTTCAGTGTTGTTTCTATTGTTTCTTTACAGTGTTTTGACATTAAATGAACTGAGCCTGTTGTCATTCTTGCATTTGTTACATATGTGTATAATTTATTTTTATATTTTTTTATTTTACTCAAGTGACACTTGCAGATTATCCCAGCGAAAAGGAACAAGCAGTGGTTCCTGGACCATCCATAACTTCAGCGACTACTTCCATGGGTATGTACGGAGCCCTCTGGTCACACTATGTAAAAAAAAATATATGTAACTAAGTCGTGGCCTCAAGATAAGCTAAGTCGTGGCCACCAGATAAGCTAAGTCGTGGCCACCAGATAAGCTGAGTCGTGGCCACCAGATAAGCTGAGTCGTGGCCACCAGATAAGCTAAGTCGTGGCCACCAGATAAGCTAAGTCGTGGCCACCAGATAAGCTAAGTCGTGGCCACCAGATAAGCTAAGTCGTGGCCACCAGATAAGCTAAGTCGTGGCCACCAGATAAGCTAAGTCGTGGCCACCAGATAAGCTAAGTCGTGGCCACCAGATGCTAAGTCGTGGCCACCAGATAAGCTAAGTCGTGGCCACCAGATAAGCTAAGTCGTGGCCACCAGATAAGCTAAGTCGTGGCCACCAGATAAGCTAAGTCGTGGCCACCAGATAAGCTAAGTCGTGGCCACCAGATAAGCTAAGTCGTGGCCACCAGATAAGCTAAGTCGTGGCCACCAGATAAGCCACCAGATAAGCTAAGTCGTGGCCACCAGATAAGCTAAGTCGTGGCCACCAGATAAGCTAAGTCGTGGCCACCAGATAAGCTAAGTCGTGGCCACCAGATAAGCTAAGTCGTGGCCACCAGATAAGCTAAGTCGTGGCCACCAGATACGCTAAGTCGTGGCCACCAGATACGCTAAGTCGTGGCCACAAGATACGCTAAGTCGTGGCCACATGATACGCTAAGTCGTGGCCACATGATACGCTAAGTCGTGGCCACAAGATACGCTAAGTCGTGGTCTCAAGATACGCTAAGTCGTGGTCTCAAGATACGCTAAGTCGTGGTCTCAAGATACGCTAAGTCGTGGTCTCAAGATACGCTAAGTCGTGGTCTCAAGATACGCTAAGTCGTGGTCTCAAGATACGCTAAGTCGTGGTCTCAAGATACGCTAAGTCGTGGTCTCAAGATACGCTAAGTCGTGGTCTCAAGATACGCTAAGTCGTGGTCTCAAGATACGCTAAGTCGTGGTCTCAAGATACGCTAAGTCGTGGTCTCAAGATACGCTAAGTCGTGGTCTCAAGATACGCTAAGTCGTGGTCTCAAGATACGCTAAGTCGTGGTCTCAAGATACGCTAAGTCGTGGTCTCAAGATAAGCTAAGTTGTGGTCGAGGCTACATATCCATGGGCTTTATATCTCTTCATATTTTATAGCATATATTTATACTTTTTACATGTGTATAGGCTACTTCTTTATTTACCAACTTGGAAAAGCATGTCTGTGTAGCCTACGATAAAACGTCAGCAGAGGGCGTTCTAGGTTTAGGTCACGGTGGCAGCCATAAGGCTCATACATACAGCCTCCATCTGGCTGTATGTATGAGCCTTATGGGTGGCAGAGTTAGCGTGCATGCACTCGTGCTAGCGTGAATGCTTTCGGGAGAAAAGCTGCTCCATTATGCATTCTCTTTTTGTATTCACTTATCTTGAGGCCACGACTTAGCTTATCTTGTGGCCACGACTTAGCTTATCTTGTGGCCACGACTTAGCTTATCTTGTGGCCACGACTTAGCTTATCTTGTAGCCACGACTTAGCGTATCTTGAGGCCACGACTTAGCTTATCTTGTGGCCACGACTTAGCTTATCTTGTGGCCACGACTTAGCGTATCTTGAGGCCACGACTTAGTTACATATATATATTTTTTTTGACATAGTGTGACCAGAGGGGCTCCGTAGGTATGTGCTATTCAAAGCGTCTTTTTAATTATAGAACAGCCATCAAAGCATTGTTAAGAGAGAGACATTCAATTTCTTAATCATGCATATTAGATTTATGTATTGAACCATTTGTTTTTTACTGTTTCTTATTAGATTGGTCATCTATTAGTGACTTAAGTAAGGCCATATCTCAGTGTGAGGAGTATTATCTCCAAATCCATGCAATGAAGAGTCTGTTAACTCTGTGCATGGACATCAGGAAAGTCCTGCAGAACAGGACATTATATCTTTTTTTAAGCAAACCAATGTGGAATGGGTAGACTTGAAGGCAAAACCAAATAAAAGTTATAGTTGTCAAATAATAATTAAGCCTACTATTAAAATTTTGTTGTACAGGGGATACTGCTATTGGACTTGGGGTTACACGTTTTTTCTTCTCAACTTGCATGGAAAAATTTAAGTTTGGATTTTTACATTCATTTTGGTATGTATTTTATGCATATATGCCCATGCTGTTTGCTATACAATTAAATTATAATGCATTGCTATTATGAAACAATTAATAAAAATTTATCGTCAAGGATTTAAGCATTTACAGTTCACAAATATTGAAACATCCACACAAATCTAGAAAACTAATTGCTTTCTAACATAATTTTTTCACAGCAAATAGCAGTGTCACTCGGCTTTTGATGGAGAACCGGTCATTTGGTGCCTGTAGCGTCGCACTTTCTTGTTGAAAGTGACCTGTTCCTTGTGGCAGGGAGAATGATGGGTCACTCCTTTCTCCATGGAGGGCCATGCCTTTCAGGACTTAGTCCAGCTTTTGTGCATGTCCTACTTGGTGGCAGTCCTGAAACATCAACTGTCACTCTAGAGGATTGTCCGGACCTCGACATTCGTGACACAATCAAGCTTGTATGTTTCTCTCATATCTCTTAGTTTGAAGATGGAAAGGGTTAAATCCAAAGCATCTGGACAAGGTTCACCTTCAAACCTACGTCCAGATGCTTTGGCTTTAACCCTTTTTTCTTCTAGATGGCCTGGTTGACTGAGACTCTTAACAGACATGTCTTAGTTAGATTTTTCTATATTTTCTTTTAACTGTAGTTGGTAAAATGTGAATTTTGCTTAAAGTTTTACATAAACTGTATTTATTTTTATATATATATATATATATATATATATATATATATATATATATATATATATATATATATATATATATATATATATATATATATATATATATATATATATATATATATATATATATATAAAAAGTTGGAAGGAGAATCCAACCTGTCAGAAAAGGAAAAACAGCAGATACAGGAGTTGGCCTATGCATGGACCTTCCTCCTCTGAACAAAAGTAACCTAAAGTGTTTCTCCTTCTAGTTTCTCCTTCTGCCCGGTAGTTAA
This sequence comes from Neodontobutis hainanensis, assembly GCA_024349245.1. Classification (NCBI taxonomy): domain Eukaryota; kingdom Metazoa; phylum Chordata; class Actinopteri; order Gobiiformes; family Odontobutidae; genus Neodontobutis; species Neodontobutis hainanensis. Next base: position 3,784 of record JALDNG010004036.1, on the reverse strand, counting down.
GATGGCGCCTGTGTTCGGCATTGCCTCTGCTCCCTGTCTGTTCGCTAATGTAATTTTGTGTTTTCTAGTGATGTTTGTTGCCTTATCAGCCCTTACAACAAGTAACTGTGCATCAGCTGCTTTTGAATATGATCGACATACTCTATTTCAATAAACGAGCAGATGAAAGACTTTTGTGTTACCTGGGCCAGGTACGCGGAGTTTTTCCTCCAGTTTTTGAGTGCTCCACGTCATCACTGGAGTACCTGTTGCTAGCTAAGCCCCGCGGCAAGAGAAGGAAGCGGGATTGAGGGCTGGCGTCGGGGCCAGGCTGAGAAAACACCGTGGGCAACTACCAAGTCCGAGCGGCTCCGGATCTGTCTGGGACGAGCGGTGCCTGCGGTCGGTTCCGGTCCGTGAATCTGGCGGGAACTCGTCCGGTGCGTCTCCGTCCCTCCAATCTGACCGGATTTTTCCGATTCGGCGGCTCGACACTTCCCTCCACGTGAGCGGTCCTGTGTCCTGTTACATGCCGGGTGGTCAATAGTGACCACGCCCTGTCACCGCTGCGCTGCCCTGATGGTCAGCAGCGCACCGCCTTGGATCTGGCACAACCGACTCGGATTGCTCTGCTCAACGCCGCTCCATTGCAAACAAGGCCTTCTTCCTCAGCGAGTTATTCTCAAAGGAACACCTTGACTTTATGTTTTTAACAGAGACCTGGCAGCGTGAAATGGAGTACACTCATCTGAACGAGCTGTGCCCTCCGAACTGTTCTGTGTTTGGGACACCGCGGGTCTCGCGGCGAGGAGGCGGACTCGCACTCGTGTACCGGGACTGTTTCTGCTGCAGGTTGATGAACCCAGACTCTTTCGACTCCTTTGAGATGCAGATGACTAAGGTTGGCAACAATGACTCATTTTATTGCATTTTAATTTACCGACCTCCTGGTCCTGGACGCTTGTTTTTAGAGGATTTCTCTGAATTTTTATCTTCAATTATCAAACTTGATAATGTTCTGATACTCGGGATTTTAACCTCCATATCGACGATGCTTCGTGTAATCTGGCATCTGAGTTTTTAACACTCACTGAAGCATTTCATTTTAAGCAGCATGTCTCTGGTCCTACACACACCAAAGGCCACACTTTGGACCTTGTTTCTCTTTAGGCCTGAACATTGACCAGTTGAGTGTTACAGACACTAATGTGACAGACCACTGCTGTATATCTTTTAACTTGCATTCCAGTGTGGACTATCTTCCTTCCAAACTGATGTCACAAAGACGCATCATAAATGGATCCACAGCTGAGAAATTTTCAAGTCATTTGACCCGATCGTTTTTGATGGCTGTAGTGAGCCTGAATCTTTTATGCAGTCTTTTAATAAGCACTGTTTGTCTGTTTTAAATAAGGTTGCTCCGCTAAAAAGTAAGCACACCACGCCTAAAAATCCCTGCCCTTGGATAAATGAGGAAATCTTATCTTGTAGGAGAAACTGTCGAAAAACAGAAGCGTTTGTGGAAATGCACAAGTTTGGAAGTCCACAGACTGCACTTGAAGGAGCTCATCATGTCACTAAATGATATAATAAAACAGGCCAGGTCTGCATATTTCTCTAATCTTGTTGTTCTGAACAAGAAAAATCCTAAAGTCCTGTTTGACACAATATCAAGAATTGTCTCTCCTTTAGCTCCTCATTTACCAGTCCACTCAAAGTCTGACTGCAACAGGTTTTTAAATTCCTTTGTGAATAAGGTACATGATATACGAGCTTCTATAAACCCATCCTCTGTCCACACATCCTGGGGTTTATCTCCTCAGTGCTCTTGGTCCACCTTCTCACCTGTCACTGAAGAGGATATCAAGGGTCTACTAAAAAAGTGAAACCATCATCAAGCCCTCTGGATGTAATGCCAGCTTCGTTGCTTTTAAATGTATTTGATTTAGTTGGTCCTTATGTTGTTAAACTGATCAACCTTTCTCTTTTAACTGGTTCTGTGCCCAGCTCTTTTAAACAAGCGTCGTCAGCCCCATTCTGAAGAAGCCCAATTTGGATTCTTTTGAACCAAACAACTACAGGCCAATCTCTAAATTGCCTTTTTATCTAAAATCCTGAGAGAGTGGTGGCGGAGCAGCTGACTGCGTTTCTTAATGAAATTAATGTTATAGACAAATTTCAGTCAGGCTTCCGAAAATGTCATTCAACAGAGACTGCCCTGCTGAGGATATCAAATGACATTATGATGGCAGCTGACTCTGGGCAGTACTCAGTCTTGATCTTACTGGATTTATCGTCTGCTTTTGATACTCTGGACCATAATATATTGTTAAAGCGTCTGCAATATGAAATGGGTTTCTCTGGATCAGTTCTAAAGTGGTTTTCCTCTTACCTGAGTGACAGATCATTTTGTGTCTGTATTAACAATATTCTGTCTGAAATGACCCTCTGTCATATGGAGTTCCTCAGGGCTCAGTCTTAGGTCCTCTTTTGTTTTTATTGTACATATGCCCTCTTAGTGAAATATTTCATGGTTTTAAAAATGTGTCTTATCACTTTTATGCTGATGACATTCAGTTGTACTGTTCTTTTAAAGACTCTGAGTTTTATAAACTTACTGAATTGTTGAACTGCTTGACTTGCTTAAAGAACTGGTTATGCAATAACTACCTACAGCTAAATACAAAAAGACTGAAACTTTAATCTTTGCACCTGACCAAAAATACTTCAAATCAAACAACACCTTGGTTCCCTGGGTTCTTCCGTCCAGTCGAGCCTCAGAAACCTTGGTGTTCTGTTTGACCAATCTATGTCTCTGGACAGTCATTCTAGACAGTTGGTCAAAAACTGTTTTTATCATCTAAGAAACATTTCTAAATTGAGAGTGTTATTGTCTAAATCTAACTTGGAGATGATTATTCATGCTTTTATTTCTTCGTCTTGATTATTGTAATTCTCTTTTTATTTGTTTCAACAAATTGTCTCTGGGTCGGCTTCAAATGGTGCAAAATGCTGCAGCCAGGCTTTTAACTGGAACCAACAGAAGGGCTCACATTTCACCGGTTTTAGCTTCACTTCATTGGCTTCCAGTCAAATTCAGGATTGATTTTAAAATTTTAGTCTTGACTTTTAGAGCTCTACATGGACAGGCCCCCCAGTACATCACTGACCTGCTGACCCCTTACTCCTCCTCACGCACTCTTCGGTCTTCAGGTCAAAACCTTTAATGGTCCCCAAAACACGTTTGAAAACCCGGGTGACCGGTCTTTCCAAACAGTCGCCCCAGACTCTGGAACGCCCTGCCCCTGTCACTGCGAGTGGATATTTCTGTTGATTCTTTTAAAAGCAGCTGAAGACACTTTTATTTAAACAAGCTTTTAGTTGATTGGGCTTTTTATGTTTCAATATTCTGTGGTTTTAATTTTTTTTTCTCTAAGTTTTATTGTTTTTTATTGCACTTTGTAAAGCACTTTGTGATTTATATCTGTGAAAGGTGCTATATAAATAAAATTTACTTACTTACTTAAAGTGGTTTTTTGAAAAACTTTTAATTCATGCGATGAGTGAAGTGAGAATAAAAAACTTGAAAACGAAACTACATACATTTTACAACTCTCCACTACAATTATTATGCTTGTCTTTTATTCCTTATTATTGTTATTAGGTGATTGGACGAGTCGTAAGACAGATTAAGCAACTCGCAGAGGACTAAAAGAAACACCATTGTGGACTTACTGCTTACTCGAAGACCAGACACAGCAGCTATCCTTTTTCCAAAAGAGGGGCAGAGAACATCTGTCCAGAG
>JALDNG010004035.1:0-21730 GCA_024349245.1 Neodontobutis hainanensis | reverse complement strand
TGCACCTTTACAGTCTGTTGTAAAGCATTTCTAGTATTGTTTTCTAATACTCATATACAGACTGTTCTAATGCTTGTCTACAGTCTTCACTACTCCACCTCTACAGTTTGTTCTACTTCTCCTCTACAGTCTCTTCTACTGCAGGTCTACAGTCTGTTCTACTGCAAGTCTACAATCTGTTCTACTGCTCGTCTACAGTCTGTTCTACTGTAAGACTAAGGTCTTCAGTCTCTTCTAATGCACATCTACAGTCTGTTCTAATGCACATCTACAGTCTGATCTACTGCACGCGTCTACTGTCTGTTCTAATAATTATCAACATTCTGTACTACTGCAACTCTACAGTCTCTTCTACTGCACATCTACAGACTGTTCTACTGCATGTCTACAGTCTGTTCTAATGCCAGTTTACTACTCTACTGCAGTCTATTCTAATGCACGTCTACAGTCTGTTTTAGTGCACATTAACAATCTTTTCTAATTGTCAGTCTGTTCTACTGGACCTTTACAGTCTGTTCTAAACCTCATCTACAGTCTGTTCTAAAGCCAATCTAGAGTCTGTACTAATGCTGCTCTGAAGTCTTTTCAACTGCACTTCTACATTCTGTTCTACAGCACGACTATAGTCTGTTTTAATAGACGTCTACAGTCTTTTCTAATGCACTTCTACAGTCTGTTCTACTGACGTCTCCAGTCTGTTCTAATAATTGTCTAGAGTCTGTTCTACTGCACGTCTACAGTCTGTTCTAAAGCATCTCTACAGTCTTTTCTAATGCTCGTGTAAAGTCTCAACTACTGCACCTCTCGATCTATTCTTCTGCACATCGTCAGTCTGTTCTACTGCACATCTACAGTCTGTTCTAATGCACATCTACAGTCTGTTCTAATGCACATCTATAGTCTGTTCTAATGCTCGTCCACAGTCTATTCTAATGCACATCTACTGTCTGTTCTAATGCAAGTCTATAGTCTGTACTACTGCTCATCTACGGTCTGTTCTAGTCTAGATCTACAGTGTGTTCTAATAAACGTCTACAATCTGTTCTACTGCACATCTACAGTCTGTACTACTGCACTTCTACAGTCTTTTCTAATGCTCATCTACAGTCTGTATTACTGCACCTCTACAATCTGTTCTAAAGCATGTCTAGAGTGTTTTCTAATATTCATATAGAGTCTGTTCTAAAGCTCGTCTTTAGTCTGAACTACTGCACCTCTACAGTCTGTTCTAAAGCATGTCTACAGTGTTTTTAATACTCATATACAGTCTGTTCTTATTCTCGTCTACAGTCTGTACTACTGAATCTCTACAGTCTATTCTTTTGCATATTGTCAGTCTGTTCTACTGGACGTTTACAGTCTGTTCTAATGCTTGTCTACAGTCAGTTTTAAATCCAATCTAGAGTATGTACTACTGCTGCTCTAAAGTCTGTTCAACTGCATGTCAACAGTTTTTTCAATCGCACCTGTACAGTCTGTTTTAATGCCAGTTTACAATCTGTACTACTGCTCTACTACAGTCTCTTCCACTGCATGTCTACAGTCTGTTTTACTGCACATTTACAATCTGTTCTAATGTACATCTACTGTCTGTTCTAATGCAAGTCTATAGTCTGTCCTACTGCTCGTCTAGAGTCTGTTCTATTGCACATCTACAGTCCTGTACTACTGCACTTCTACAGTCTGTTCTAATGCTCGTCTACAGTCTGTATTACTCCACCTCTATAGTCTCTTCTAAAGCATGTCTAGAGTTTTTCTAATACTCATATACAGTCTGTTCTAATGCTCCTACAGTCTGAAGTACTGCACCTCTACAGTCTGTTCTAAAGCATGTCTACAGTGTTTTTTATAATACTCATATACAGTCTGTTCTAATGCAAGTCTATAGTCTGTACTACTGTTCATCTACAGTCTGTTTTACTGCACGTCTACAGTCTGTTCTGATAAACGTCTACAGTCTGTTCTACTACACATCTACAGTCTCTACTACTGCACTTATGAAGTCTGTTCTAATGCACATCTACAGTCTGTTCTAATTCATGTCTATAGTCTGTACTACTGCTCATATACGGTGTGTTCTAGTGCAGGTCTACAGTCTGTTCTAATAAACGTCTACAATCTGTTCTACTGCACATCTACAGTCTGTACTACTGCACTTCTACAGTCTTTTCTAATGCTCATCTACAGGCTGTATTATTGCACCTCTACATTCTGTTCTAAAGCATTTCTAGAGTGTTTTCTAATACTCATATACAGTCTGTTCTAATGCTCGTCTACAGTCTGAACTACTGCACTTCTACAATCTGTTCTAAAGCATGTCTAGAGTGTTTTCTAATACTCATATAGAGTCTGTTCTAATGCTCGTCTACAGTCTGTTCAACTGCACCTCTACAGTATGTTCTAATGCCAGATTAAAGTCTGTACTACTGCTCTATTACAGTCTTTTCCACTAAAGTCTGTTTTACTGCACATCTACAATCTGTTCTAAAAAATGTCTACAGTCTGATCTACTGCACATCTACAGTTTGTACTACTGCACTTCTACAGTCTGTTCTAATGCTTGTCTACAGTCTGTATTTCTGCAACCTCTACAGTCTCTTCTAAAGCATGTCTAGAGTATTTTCTAATACTCATAAATAGTCTGTTCTAATGCTCATTTACAGTCTGAATTACTGCACTTCTACAGTCTGTTCTAAAGAATGTCTACATTTTTGTCTAATACTCATATACATTCTGTTTGTAATGCAAGTCTATAGTCTGTACTACTGCTTATCTACAATCTCTTTAAGTGCAGGTCTACAGTCTGTTCTAATAAACGTCTACAGTCTGTTCTACTGCACATCTACAGTCTGTTCTAATGCTTGTCTACAGTCTGTATTTCTGCAACCTCTACAGTCTCTTCTAAAGCATGTCTAGAGTATTTTCTAATACTCATAAATAGTCTGTTCTAATGCTCATTTACAGTCTGAACTACTGTGCCTCTACAGTCTGTTCTAAAGAATGTCTACATTTTTGTCTAATACTCATATACAATCTGTTTGTAATGCAAGTCTATAGTCTGTACTACTGCTCATCTACGGTCTCTTTAAGTGCAGGTCTACAGTCTGTTCTAATAAACGTCTACAGTCTGTTCTACTGCACATCTACAGTCTGTTCTAATGCACATCTACAGTCTGTTCTAATGCACATCTACAGTCTGTTCTAGTGCAGGTCTACAGTCTGTTCTAATATACGTCTACAGTCTGTTCTACTGCACATCTACAGTTTGTTCTGATAAACGTCTACAGTCTCTACTACTGCACATCTAAAGTCTATTCTAATGCACATCTACTGTCTGTTCTAATGCAAGTCTATAGTCTGTACTACTGCTCATCTACGGTCTGTTCTAGTCTAGATCTACAGTGTGTTCTAATAAACGTCTACAATCTGTTCTACTGCACATCTACAGTCTGTACTACTGCACTTCTACAGTCTTTACTAATGCTCATCTACAGTCTGTATTACTGCACCTTTTACAATCTGTTCTAAAGCATGTCTAGAGTGTTTTCTAATATTCATATAGAGTCTGTTCTAAAGCATGTCTACAATGTTTTTTAATACTCATATACAGTCTGTTCTTATTCTCGTCTACAGTCTATACTACTGAATCTCTACAATCTATTCTTTTGCATATTGTCAGTCTGTTCTACTGGACGTTTACAGTCTGTTCTAATGCTTGTCTACAGTCAGTTTTAAATCCAATCTAGAGTATGTACTACTGCTGCTCTGAAGTCTTTTCAACTGCATGTCAACAGTCTGTTCAATCGCACCTGTACAGTCTGTTTTAATGCCAGTTTACAATCTGTACTACTGCTCTACTACAGTCTCTTCCACTACACGTCTAACGTCTGTTTTACTGCACATCTACAGTCTGTTCTAATGTACATCTACTGTCTGTTCTAATGCAAGTCTATAGTCTGTCCTACTGCTCGTCTACAGTCTGTTCTATTGCACATCTTCTGTCTGTACTACTGCACATCTACAGTCTGTTCTAATGCTCGTCTACAGTCTGTATTACTCCACCTCTAAGTCTCTTCTAAAGCATGTCTAGAGTTTTTTCTAATACTCATATACAGTCTGTTCTAATGCTCGTCTACAGTCTGAACTACTGCACCTCTACAGTCTGTTCTAAAGCATGTCTACAGTGTTTTTTAATACTCATATACAGTCTGTTCCACTGCACATCTACAGTCTGTTCTAATGCAAGTCTACAGTCTGTACTACTGCTCATCTACAGTCTGTTCTACTACACGTCTACAGTCTGTTCTGATAAACGTCTACAGTCTGTTCTACTACACATCTACAGTCTCTACTACTGCACTTCTAAAGTCTGTTCTAATGCACATCTACAGTCTGTTTTAATCCATGTCTATAGTCTGTACTACTGCTCATATACGGTCTGTTCTAGTGCAGGTCGACAGTCTGTTCTAATAAACGTCTAGAGCCTGTTCTACTGCACATTTACAATCTCTTCTACTGCACTTCTACAGTCTTTTCTAATGCTCGTCTACAGTCTGTATTATTGCACCTCTACAGTCTGTTCTAAAGCATGTCTAGAGTGTTTTCTAATACTTATATACAGTCTGTTCTAATGCTCGTCTACAGTCTGAACTACTGCACCTCTACAATCTGTTCTAAAGCATGTCTAGAGTGTTTTCTAATACTCATATAGAGTCTTTTCTAATGCTCGTCTACAGTCTGTTCAACTGCACCTCTACAGTCTGTTCAAATGTCAGATTAAAGTCTGTACTACTGCTCTATTACAGTCTCTTCCACTAAATTCTGTTTTACTGCACATCTACAATCTGTTCTAATGTACATCTACTGTCTGTTCTAATGAAAGTCTACAGTCTGTACTACTGCCCATCTACAGTCTGTTCTACTGCACGTCTACAGTCTGTTCTAAAAATGTCTACAGTCTGTTCTACTGCACATCTACAGTTTGTACTACTGCACTTCTACAGTCTGTTCTAATGCTTTTCTACAGTCTGTATTTCTGCACCTCTACAGTCTCTTCTAAAGCATGTCTAGAGTATTTTCTAAAACTCATAAATAGTCTGTTCTAATGCTCATTTACAGTCTGAACTACTGCACCTCCACAGTCTGTTCTAAAGAATGTCTACATTTTTTTCTAATACTAATATACAATCTGTTCTAATGCAAGTCTATAGTCTGTACTACTGCTCATCTACGGTCTCTTTAAGTGCAGGTCTACAGTCTGTTCTAATAAACGTCTACAGTCTGTTCTACTGCACATCTACAGTCTGTTCTAATGCACATCTACAGTTTGTTCTAATGCACATCTACAGTCTGTTCTAGTGCAGGTCTACAGTCTGTTCTAATATACATCTAGAGTCTCTTTTCTGCACATCTACAGTCTGTACAACTGCACTTCTACAGTCTTTTCTAATGCTCGTCTACAGTCTGTATTACTGAACCTCTGAAGTCTGTTCTAAAGCATGTCTAGAGTGTTTTCTAATACTCATATAGAGTTTGTTCTAATGCTTGTTTACAGTCTGAACTACTGAACCTCTACAGTCTGTTCTAAAACATGTCTAAAGTGTTTTCTAATACTCACATACAGTCTGTTCTAATGCTTGTCTACAGTCTGAACTACTGCACCTCTACAGTCTGTTCTAAAGCATATCTACAGTGTTTTCTAATACTCATATACAGTCTGTTCTAATGCTAATCTACAGTCTGTACTATTGCACCTCTAAAGTCTATTCAATGCACATTGTCAGTCTGTTCTACAGGTCGTTTACTGTCTGTTCTAATGCTCATCTACAGTCTGTTCTAAAGCCAATCTAGAGTCTGTTCTACTTCTTCTCTGAAGTCTTTTTTACTGCACGTCTACAAACTGTTTAACTGCACCTCTACCGTCTTTTCTATTGTACATCTACAGTCTGTACTACTGCACATCTACAGTTTGTACTACTGGACTTCTACAGTCTGTTCTAATGCTCGTCTACATTCTGTATTACTGCACCTCTACAGTCTGTTCTAAAGCATATCTAGATTGTTTTCTAATACTAATATAAGTCTGTTCTAATGCTCGCCTACATTCTGTACAACTGCACCTCTACTGTCTGTTCTAAAGCATGTCTAGAGTGTTTTCTAATATTCATATAGAGTCTGTTCTAATGCTCGTCTACAGTCTGAACTACTGCACCTCTCTATTCTATTCTTCTGCACATTGTCAGTCTCTTCTTCTGGGCGTTTACAGTCTGTTCTAATGATCGTCTACAGTCTGTTCTAAAGCCAATCTAGAGTGTGTACTACTGTTGCACTGAAGTCTGTACAAATGCACGTCTAAAGTCACTTCTATTGTACGTCTATAGCTTGTTCTAATGCACATCTACAATCTGTTATAATGCAAGTCTACAGTCTGTACTACTGCTCCTCTACAGTCTGTTCTAATGCCAGTCTAGAGTCTGTACTACTTCTGCTCTGCAGTCTGTTTTACTGCAAGTCTACATTCAGTTCTACTGCACATCTACAGTCTGTTCTAATGCACAGCTACAGTCTGTTAAACTGCAAGTCTACAGTCTGTACTACTGCACCTCTACAGTCTGTTCTAAATCATGTCTACGGTCTTTTCTAATACTCATGTACAGTCTGTTCTAATGCTCGTGTAAAGTCTCAACTACTGAAGCCTTACGGTCTATTCTTCTGCACATCGTCAGTCTGTTCTACTACACATCTACAGTCTGTTCTAATGCAAGTCTACAGTCTGTACTACTGCTCATCTACAGTCTGTTCTACTGCACGTCTACAGTATGTTCTAATGCCAGTTAACAGTCTGTACTACTGCTCTACTAAAGTCTGTTCTAATGAACATCTACAGTCTGTACTAATGCAAGTCAATAGTCTGTATTACTGCACCTCTACAATATGTTCTAAAGCATGTCTAGAGTGTTTTTTTAATACTGGTATAGAGTCTGATCTAATCCTCGTCTACAGTCTGAACTACTGCACTTCTACAGTCTTTTCTAAAGTATGTCTAGAGTGTTTTCTAATTCTCATATACAGTCTGTTCTAATGCTCGTCTACAGTATGTACTGCTGCATCTCTACAGTATATTCTTCTGCACATTGTCAGTCTGTTCTACTCGACGTTTACAGTTAGTTCTAATGCTCGTCTACAGTCAGTTCTACAGTTTGTTCTAATGCAAGTTTCTAGTCTGTTTTACTGCTCATCTATGGTCTGTTCTTTTGCACGTCTACAGTCTGTTCTGATAAACGTCTACAGTCTGTTCTACTGCACATCTACAGTCTGTTCTATAGCACATCTACTGTCTGTTCTAATGCAAGTCTACAGTTTGTACTACTGCTCATCTACAGTCTGTTCTACTGCACTTCTACAGTCTGTTCTGATAAACTTCTACAGTCTGTTTTACTACACATCTACAGTCTCTACTACTGCACTTCTAAAGTCTGTTCTAATGTATATCTTCAGTCTGTTCTAATTAAAGTCTATAGTCTGTACTACTGCTCATCTAAGGTCTGTTCTAGTGCAGGTCTACAGTCTGTTCTAATAAACGTCTACAGTCTGTTCTACTGCACATCTATAGATTGATCTAATGCACATCTAAAGTCTTTTCTAATACAAGTCTACAGTCTGTACTACTGCTCATTTACAGTCTGTTCTACTGCACGTCTACAGTCTGTTCTGATAAACGTCTACAGTCTGTTCTACTACACATCTACAGTCTCTATTACTGCACTTCTAAAGTCTGTTCTAATGCACATCTACAGTCTATTCTACTGCTCGTCTAGAGTCTGTACTACTGCATCTCTACAGTCTATTCTTCTGCACATTGTTAGTCTGTTCTACTGGACGTTTACAGTCTGTTCTAATGCTCGTTTACAGTCATTTCTACAGTCTATTCTAATGTAAATCTATAGTTTATTTTACTGCTCATCTACGATCTGTTCTTTTGCAGGTCTACAGTCTGTTCTTACAAACATCTAACGTCTGTTCTACTGCACATCTACAGTCTGTTCTAATGCACATCTACAGTCTGTTCTAATGCTAGTCTACAGTCAGTACGACTGCTCATCTACAGTCTGTTCTAAAGCATGTCTAGAGTGTATTCTAATACTCATATACACTCATAACAGTATTTACTACTCGACCTCTACAGTTTGTTCTACTGTTCCTCTACAGTCTGTTCTAATGCCATTTTACTGTCTGTACTACTGCTCTACCGCAGTCTGTTCTACTGCATGTCTACAGTCTGTTTTACTGCACATCTACAGTCTGTTCTACTGCATATCTACAGTTTCTACTACTGCACTTCTAAAGTCTGTTCTAATGCACATCTACAGTCTATTCTACTGCAGGTCTACACTCTGTACTACTGCACCTCTACAGTCTGTTCTAAAGCATGTCTAGAGTGTTTTCTAATACTCATATACAGTCTATTCTAATAATCGTCTACAGTCTGTACTAATGCACCTCTAAAGTCTATTCTTCTGAAGCACTGTGAGTCTGTTCTACTGCAAGTTTACAGTCTGTTCTAATAATTTTCTACAGTCCGTTCTACTGCACGTCTACAGTCTTTTCTAATAATTATCGACATTCTGTACTACTGCACCTTACAGTCTTTTCTACTGCGCATCTACAATATGTTCTAATACACGTCTATAGTCTGTTCAAATGCTCATCCACAGTCTGTTCTAATGCAATCTGTACGACCAGACATCTATTGTTCCTTTCTATTGCTTGAATATAGTCTGTTTTAATGCCCAATAACAGTCTTTACTACTCCAGCTCTACTGTTTGTTCTACTGATCCTCTACAGTATGTTCTACTGCATGTCTACAGTCTGTTCTAATGCACAGCTACAGTCTGTTCAACTAGAGGTCTACAGTCTGTTCTACTGCATGACTATACTCATTTTTAATAACGTCTACAGTCTCTTCTACTAGACGTCTACAGTCTGTTCTAATAATTGTCAAGATTCTGTACAACTGCACCTCTACAGTCTCTTCTACTGCACATCTACAGTCTGTTTTAATGGTCCTCTATGATTGTGTATAGTCAGTTCTAAAGCCATTCTACAGTCTGTACTACTGCTGCTCTACAGTCTGTTCAACTGCACCTCCATAGTCTGTTCTTATGCAAGTCTACATTCTAATCTAATTTTCGTTTACACTCTGTTGTACTGCACGACTATAGTCTCTTTTATTAAACGTCTACAGTCTGTTCTGCACATCTACAGTCTGTTCTATTTCAAGTCTACATTCTAAACTACTGTTCGGCTACAGTCTGTTCTACTGGACAACTAACCCTAACCCTAACAATGTGCAAAAGGATAGACTCTAGAGGTGCAGTAGTACATACTGTAGATGAGCAATAGAGCAGACTGTATATGAGTATTTGAAAACACTCTAGACATGCTTTAGAACAGACTGTAGATGTGCAGTAAAACAGACTCTAGACTTGCATTAGAACAGACAGTAGATGTACATTAGAACAAACTGTAGATGTGCAGTAAAACAGACTGTAGACGTGCAGTGGAAGAGACTGCAGTAGAGCAGTAGTACAGACTGTAAACTGGCTTTAGAACTGACTGTAGACGAGCATTAGAACAGACTATAAACGTCCAGTAGAACAGACTGACAATATGCAGAAGAAAAGACTGTAGAGATGCAGTAGTACAGACTGTAGACGAACATTTGCACAGACTCTATATGAGTATTAGAAAACAGTCTAGACATGCTTTAGAACAGATTGTAGAGGTGCAGTAGTTCAGACTATAGACGAGCATTAGAACAGACTGTAATTGTGCAGTAGAAGAGACTGTAGAGGTGAAGTAGTACAGAATGTCGACAATTATTAGAAAAGACTGACAATGCTTCAGAAGAATAGACTTTAGAGATGCATTAGTACAGACTGTAAACAAGTATTAGAACAGACTGTATATGAGTATTAGAATAGATTGTAGACATGCTTTAGAAGAGACTGTAGAGGTGCAGTAGTACAGACTGTAGACAAACAGTAGTACAGATTATAGACTTGCATTAGAACAGACTGTAGATGTGCATTAGAATAGACTGTAGACGTACAATAGAAGTGACTGTAGAGGTGCAGTTGAACAGACTGTAGACAAGCAGTTGTACAGACTTCAGAGCAGCAGTCGTACAGACTTTAGATTTGCTTTAGAACAGATTGTAGGCGAGCATTACAACAGACTGTAAACGTACAGTAGAAGAGACTGACAATGTGCAGAAGAATAGACTCTAGAGGTGCAGTAGTACAGACTGTATATTTGAAAACACTCTAAACATGCTTTAGAACAAACTGTAGATGTGCAGTAAAACAGACTATAGACATGCAGTAGAAGAGACTGCAGTAGAGCAATAGTACAGACTGTAAACTGGCATTAGAAGAGACTGTAGAAGTGCAGTAGTACAGACTGTAGATGTGCAGTAGTACAGACTGTAGACGTTTATTAGATCAGACTGTAGACCTGCAGTAGAACAGACCGTAGATGAGCATTAGAATAGACTTTAGAAGTGCAGTAGTAAAGACTGTAGATGTACAGTAGAACATACTATAGACGTTTATAAGAAAAGACTGTACACATGCAGTAGAACAGACTGTAGATGAGCAAGAGTACAAACTGCAGAGCAGCAGTAGTAAAGACTCTAGACTAGCAATAGAACAGACTGTAGACCTGCACTAGAACAGAATGTAGAGGAGAAGTAGAACAAACTGTAGAGGTGGAGTAGTAAAGACTTTTATTGGGCATTAGAACAGACTGTATTCGAGCAATAGAACAGACTATAGATGTGCATTAGAACAGAATGCATTAGAACAGACTGTGGACGAGTATTGGAACAGACTATAGACGAGTTTTAGAACAGACTGTAAATGTCCAGTAAAACAGACTAACGATGCTGCAGAAGAATAGAATTTAAAAGTCCGTTAGTAGAGACTGTAGACGAGTATTAGAACAGACTGTATATGAGTATTAGAATAGACTGTAGACATGCTTTAGAACAGACTGTAGAGGTGCAGTAGTACAGACTGTGCACGAAAGGTAGTACAGACTGTTGACTTGCATTTGAACAGACTGTAGATGTACATTAGAACAGAATGTAGACATACAATAAAACAGACGTGAGGTGCAGTTGAACAGACTATAGACATGCAGTTGAACAGACTTCACAGCAGCAGTAGAACAGACTCTAGACTGGCTTTAGAACAGACTGTAGACAAGCTTTAGAAATGACTGTAAACGTCCAGTAGAACAAACTGACAATGTGCGGAAGAAAAGACTCTAGAGGTGCTGTAGTACAGACTGTAGGTGAGCATTAGAACAGACTGTATATGAGTTTTACAAAACACTGTAGACATGCTTTAGAACAAACTGAAGAGGTGCAGTTGGGTAGACGAGCATTAGAACAGACTGTATATGGGTATTAGAAAACACTCTAGACATTCTTTAGAACAGACTGTAGAGGTGCAGTAATACAGACTGTAAACGAGCTATAGAACAGACTGTAGAAGTGCAGTAGTATAGACTGTAGATGAGCAGTAGAAAAGACTGTATACGTTTATTAGAACAGACTGTAGAAGTGCAGTAGAACAGACTGTAGACAAGCAGTGGTACAGACTCTAGACTTGCATTAGAACAGACTTTAGATGTGCATTAGAACAGACTGTAGATGTTCAGTAAAACAGAATGTAGACATGCAGTAGAACAGACTGCAGTACAGCAATAGTACAGACTGTAAACTGGCATTAGAACAGACTGTAGAGCTCCAGTTGAACATTCTGTAGACTTGCAGTTGAACAAACTTCAGAGCAGCAGTAGTACAGACTCTAGATTTGGCTTTAGAACTGACTGTAGACGAGCATTAGAGCAGACTGTAAACGTCCAGTAGAACAGACTGACAATGTGCAGAAGAACAGACTGTAGAGGTGCAGTAGTACAGAATGTAGACGAGCATTAGAACAGACTATATTTGAGTATTAGAAAACACTGTAGGCATGCTTTAGAACAGACTATAGAGGTGCACAAGTTCAGACTGTAGATGACCATTAGAACAGACTGTATATAAGTTTTAGAAAACACTCTAGACATGCTTTACAACAGACTGTAGAGGTGCAGTAATACAGACTGTAGACGAGCATTAAAAAAGACTGTAGAAGTGCAGTAGTACAGACTGTAAATGTGCAGAACAGACTGTAGACGTTTATTAAAACAGATTGTAGATGTGCAGTAGAACAGACCGTAGATGAGCGGTAGTACAGAATGTAGACTTGCATTAGAACAGACTGTAGATGTGCATTAGAACAGACTGTAGATGTGCAGTAAAACAGACTGTAGACATGCAGTAGAACAGACTGCAGTAGAGCAATAGTACAGATTGCAAACTGGCATTAGAACAGACTGTAGAGGTGCAGTTGAAAAGACTGTAGACTTGCAGTTAAACAGACTGTAGACAAGCAGTAGTATATACTGTAGACTTGCATTAGAACAGACTGTAGATGTGTATTAGAACAGACTGTAGACATACAATAGAAGAACCTGTAGAGATGCAGTTTAGCAGACTGTAGACATGCAGTTGTACAGACTTCAGTGCAGCAGCAGTACAGACTCTAGATTGGCTTTAGAACAGACTGTAGACGATCATTAGAACAGAATGTATTTAAGTATTAGAAAACACTGTAGACATGCTTTAGAACAGACAGTAGAGGTGCAGTTGTACAGACTGTAGATGAGCATTAGAACAGAATGTATTTAAGTATTAGAAAACACAGTAGACATGCTTTAGAACAGACAGTAGAGGTGCAGTTGTACAGACTGTAGATGTGCAGTAGAACAGACTGTAGACGTGCAGTAGAACAGACTATAAATGAGCATTAGAATAGACTTTAGAAGTGCAGTAGTACAGACTGTAGAAGTGCAGTAGAACAGACTATAGATGTGCAGTAGAACAGACTGAAGACGTTTATAAGAAAAGACTGTAGACGTGCAGTAGAACAGACTGTAGATGAGCAGTAGTACAGACTGTAGACTTGCATTAGAACAGACTGTAGACATGCATTAGAACAGACTATAGATGTGCAGTAGAACAAACTGTAGATGTGCAGTAGAACAGACTGACGATGTGCAAAAGAATAGACTGTAGAGGGCAGTAGTTGAGACTTTACACGAGCATTAGAACAAACAGTACATGAGTATTAGAAAAGACTGTAGACATGTTTTAGAACAGACAGTAGAGTTCCAGTAGTACAGACTCTAGACGACAATTAGAACAAACTGTAGATATGCAGTAGAAGAGACTGTAAAGGTGCAGTAGTACAGAAAGTTAACAATTATTAAAAGAGACTGTAGGAGTGCAGTAAAACAGACTCTAAACAATAATTAGAACAGACTGTAGACATCCAGTAGAACAGACTGTAGATGTGCATTAGAGGAGACTGTAGACGTTTATTAAAAGAGACTATAGTCGTGCAGTAGAACAGACTGTAGTGGTGCAGTTGAACAGACTGTAGACGTGCAGTTAAACATACTTCAGAGCAGCAGTAGTACAGACTCTAGATTGGCTTTAGAACAGACTGTAGACGAGCATTAGAACAGACTGTAAACGTCCAGTAGAACAGACTGACAATGTGCAGAAGAATAGACTGTAGAGATGCAGTAGTACAGACTGTAGAGCGCATTAGAACAGACTGTATATGAGTATTAGAAAACACTCTAGACATGCTTTAGAACAGATTGTAGAGGTGCAGTAGTTCAGACTATAGACAAGCATTAGAACAGACTGTAGATGTGCAGTAGAAGAGACTGTATAGGTGCAGTAGTACAGACTGTCGACAATTATTAGAAAAGACTATAGACTGCAGTAGAGAACGGACTGTAAACAAGTATTAGAATAGACTATATATGAGTATTAGAATAGATTGTAGACATGCTTTAGAAGAGACTGTAGAGGTGCAGTAGTACAGACTGTAGAAGAGCAGTAGTACAGATTATAGACTTGCATTAGAACAGACAGTAGATGTGCATTAGAATAGACTGTAGACGCATAGAAGTGACTGTAGAGGTGCAGTTGAACAGACAGTAGACGTGCAGTAGAAGAGACTGTAGATGTGTAGTAATATATATATATTAAAGACCTGCAAAAACAGACTGCAATTTAACAGACTTCAGAGCAGCAGTAGTACAGACTCTAGATTGGCTTTAGAACAGACTGTAGACGAGCTTTAGAACAGACTGTAAATGTCCAGTAGAACAGATTGACAATTAGAACAGATTGTAGATGTGCAGTTAAACAGACTATAGACATGCAGTAGAACAGACTGTAGACTTGCATTAGAACATAATGTAGATGTGCATTAGAACAGACTATAGATGTGGAGTAAAACAGACTGTAGACGTGCAGTAGAATAAACTGCAGTGGAGCAGTGGTACAGACTGTAAACTGGCATTAGAACAGACTGTAGACATGCAGTAGAACAGACTGTAGAGGTGCAGTTGTACAGACTATAGACGTGCAGTAGATCAGACTGTAGATGAGCAGTAGTACAGATTGTAGACTTGCATTAGAACAGACTGTAGATGTGCATTAGAACAGACTGTAGCTGTGCAGTAGTACAGAATGTTGATAATTATTAGAACAGAGAGTAGATGTGCAGTAGAACGGACTCTAGACAATTATTAGAACAGACTGTAGATGTCCATTAGAACAGATTGTAGATGTGCATTAGAACAGACTGTAGATGTGCATTAGAAGAGACTGTAGACAATTATTAAAACAGACAATAGTCGTGCAGTAGAACAGACTGTAGACAAGCAGTAGAACAGACTGCAGTACAGCAATAGTACAGACTGTAAACTGGCATTAGAACAGACTGTAGAGCTCCAGTTGAACATTCTGTAGACTTGCAGTTGAACAAACTTCAGAGCAGCAGTAGTACAGACTCTAGATTTGGCTTTAGAACTGACTGTAGACGAGCATTAGAGCAGACTGTAAACGTCCAGTAGAACAGACTGACAATGTGCAGAAGAACAGACTGTAGAGGTGCAGTAGTACAGAATGTAGACGAGCATTAGAACAGACTATATTTGAGTATTAGAAAACACTGTAGGCATGCTTTAGAACAGACTATAGAGGTGCACAAGTTCAGACTGTAGATGACCATTAGAACAGACTGTATATAAGTTTTAGAAAACACTCTAGACATGCTTTACAACAGACTGTAGAGGTGCAGTAATACAGACTGTAGACGAGCATTAAAAAAGACTGTAGAAGTGCAGTAGTACAGACTGTAAATGTGCAGAACAGACTGTAGACGTTTATTAAAACAGATTGTAGATGTGCAGTAGAACAGACCGTAGATGAGCGGTAGTACAGAATGTAGACTTGCATTAGAACAGACTGTAGATGTGCATTAGAACAGACTGTAGATGTGCAGTAAAACAGACTGTAGACATGCAGTAGAACAGACTGCAGTAGAGCAATAGTACAGATTGCAAACTGGCATTAGAACAGACTGTAGAGGTGCAGTTGAAAAGACTGTAGACTTGCAGTTAAACAGACTGTAGACAAGCAGTAGTATATACTGTAGACTTGCATTAGAACAGACTGTAGATGTGTATTAGAACAGACTGTAGACATACAATAGAAGAACCTGTAGAGATGCAGTTTAGCAGACTGTAGACATGCAGTTGTACAGACTTCAGTGCAGCAGCAGTACAGACTCTAGATTGGCTTTAGAACAGACTGTAGACGATCATTAGAACAGAATGTATTTAAGTATTAGAAAACACTGTAGACATGCTTTAGAACAGACAGTAGAGGTGCAGTTGTACAGACTGTAGATGAGCATTAGAACAGAATGTATTTAAGTATTAGAAAACACAGTAGACATGCTTTAGAACAGACAGTAGAGGTGCAGTTGTACAGACTGTAGATGTGCAGTAGAACAGACTGTAGACGTGCAGTAGAACAGACTATAAATGAGCATTAGAATAGACTTTAGAAGTGCAGTAGTACAGACTGTAGAAGTGCAGTAGAACAGACTATAGATGTGCAGTAGAACAGACTGAAGACGTTTATAAGAAAAGACTGTAGACGTGCAGTAGAACAGACTGTAGATGAGCAGTAGTACAGACTGTAGACTTGCATTAGAACAGACTGTAGACATGCATTAGAACAGACTATAGATGTGCAGTAGAACAAACTGTAGATGTGCAGTAGAACAGACTGACGATGTGCAAAGAATAGACTGTAGGGCAGTAGTTGAGACTTTACACGAGCATTAGAACAAACAGTACATGAGTATTAGAAAAGACTGTAGACATGTTTTAGAACAGACAGTAGAGTTCCAGTAGTACAGACTCTAGACGACAATTAGAACAAACTGTAGATATGCAGTAGAAGAGACTGTAAAGGTGCAGTAGTACAGAAAGTTAACAATTATTAAAAGAGACTGTAGGAGTGCAGTAAAACAGACTCTAAACAATAATTAGAACAGACTGTAGACATCCAGTAGAACAGACTGTAGATGTGCATTAGAGGAGACTGTAGACGTTTATTAAAAGAGACTATAGTCGTGCAGTAGAACAGACTGTAGTGGTGCAGTTGAACAGACTGTAGACGTGCAGTTAAACATACTTCAGAGCAGCAGTAGTACAGACTCTAGATTGGCTTTAGAACAGACTGTAGACGAGCATTAGAACAGACTGTAAACGTCCAGTAGAACAGACTGACAATGTGCAGAAGAATAGACTGTAGAGATGCAGTAGTACAGACTGTAGAAGCGCATTAGAACAGACTGTATATGAGTATTAGAAAACACTCTAGACATGCTTTAGAACAGATTGTAGAGGTGCAGTAGTTCAGACTATAGACAAGCATTAGAACAGACTGTAGATGTGCAGTAGAAGAGACTGTATAGGTGCAGTAGTACAGACTGTCGACAATTATTAGAAAAGACTATAGACGTGCAGTAGAACGGACTGTAAACAAGTATTAGAATAGACTATATATGAGTATTAGAATAGATTGTAGACATGCTTTAGAAGAGACTGTAGAGGTGCAGTAGTACAGACTGTAGAAGAGCAGTAGTACAGATTATAGACTTGCATTAGAACAGACAGTAGATGTGCATTAGAATAGACTGTAGACGTACAATAGAAGTGACTGTAGAGGTGCAGTTGAACAGACAGTAGACGTGCAGTAGAAGAGACTGTAGATGTGTAGTAATATATATATATTAAAGACCTGCAAAAAAACAGACTGCAATTTAACAGACTTCAGAGCAGCAGTAGTACAGACTCTAGATTGGCTTTAGAACAGACTGTAGACGAGCTTTAGAACAGACTGTAAATGTCCAGTAGAACAGATTGACAATTAGAACAGATTGTAGATGTGCAGTTAAACAGACTATAGACATGCAGTAGAACAGACTGTAGACTTGCATTAGAACATAATGTAGATGTGCATTAGAACAGACTATAGATGTGGAGTAAAACAGACTGTAGACGTGCAGTAGAATAAACTGCAGTGGAGCAGTGGTACAGACTGTAAACTGGCATTAGAACAGACTGTAGACATGCAGTAGAACAGACTGTAGAGGTGCAGTTGTACAGACTATAGACGTGCAGTAGATCAGACTGTAGATGAGCAGTAGTACAGATTGTAGACTTGCATTAGAACAGACTGTAGATGTGCATTAGAACAGACTGTAGCTGTGCAGTAGTACAGAATGTTGATAATTATTAGAACAGAGAGTAGATGTGCAGTAGAACGGACTCTAGACAATTATTAGAACAGACTGTAGATGTCCATTAGAACAGATTGTAGATGTGCATTAGAACAGACTGTAGATGTGCATTAGAAGAGACTGTAGACAATTATTAAAACAGACAATAGTCGTGCAGTAGAACAGACTGTAGACAAGCAGTAGAACAGACTGTAGATGTGCAGTAGAACAAACTGTTGAGGTGCAGTAATACAGACTGCAAACGAGCATTATACAGACTGTAGAAGTGTAGTTGTACAGTGTTATAATAATTTTAATTTTAATGTTTATTGTTACTGGGACGTATAGTTCTCCTCAGGTCATGTCAAATTCATGTCATGCCCTTCGTGCTAATCCAAGCATTAAGTAGACATAACAGGACTGAGACATGGCTTGTCACGGACTTCTGCTCCTGGACCATTGTGAACGCTCTCACCAGGGACGCTCACTGTGTTGTATATAATCCCATGTTATGTTTACATCTTTAAGCAAACCTTCCGCTGTAATATTGTGCTGCTTTGCTTCTCCTTGCAAGGATTAATTTTTGGCCATTGCTTGTTAAATTATAATCGGTCTCCGCTTTCTCTCTGGTTAAATATATGGATATAAAATATTCCTATAACATACAGACTGTAGATGTGCAGTAGAACAGAATGTAGACGTTTATTAGAACAGACTGTATACCTGCAGTAGAACAGACTGTAGATGTGCATTAGAAAAGACTGTAGACGTTTATTAAAAATAGACTATAGTCGTGCAGTAGAACAGACTGTAGACGTGCAATAGAACAGACTGTAGAGGTGCAGTTGAACAGACTGTAGATGTGCATTAGAACAGACTGTAGATGTGCATTAGAAGAGACTGTAGACAATTATTAAAACAGACAATAGTTGTGCAGTAGAACAGACTGTAGACAAGCATTAGAAATTACTGTAAACGTCCAGTAGAACAGACAATGTGCAGAAGAATAGACTCTAGAGGTGCATTACTACAGACTGTAGATGAGCATTAGAACATACTCTATATGAGTATTAGAAAACACTGTAGAAATGCTTTAGAACAGACTGTAGAGATGCAGTTGTATAGATTGTAGACAAGCATTAAAACAGACTGTAGAAGTGCAGTACTTCAGACTGTAGATGTGCAGTAGAAAAGACTATTGAGGTGCAGTAGTACAGAATGTCGACATTTATTATTGCCCTTCTACTGTCTCTTCTAATGCCTGTCTAATGTCTGTATTACTGCACCTCTACAGTCTGTTCTAATGCACATCTACAGTCTGTTCTAATGCTCGTCCACAGTCTATTCTTATGCAGGTCTTTAGTCTTTACTACTGCACATCTACAGTCTGTTCTAATGGACGCCTACATTCTGTTCTAATGCTCATCTACAGTCTGTTCTATTGTATGTCTACAGTCTTTTCTACTGCACATCAACAGTCTGTTCTAATGCTCGTCTACAGTCTGTACAACTGCACCTCTACTGTCTGTTCTACTGCATGTCTACAGTCTGATCTAATGCCATTTTACAGTCTGTACTATTGCTCTACTGCACTCTATTCTACTGCACGTCTACAGTCATTTTTACTGCACATCTAAAATCTGTTCTAATTGTCAGTCTGTTCTACAATCTACAGTCTGTACTAATTCTGCTCTGAAGTCTGTTCAACTGCATGTCTACAGTCTGTTCAACTGCACCTCTACAGTCTGTACTACTGCACTTCTACAGTCTGTTCTAATGCTCGTCTACAGTCTGTATTACTGCACCTCTACAGTCTGTTATAAATGCATGTCTACAGTGTTTCCTAAAACTCATATACAGTCTGTTTATTTGCTCATCTACAGTCTGTACTACTGCAGCTCTAGAGTCTATTCTTTTGCACATTGTCAGTTTGTTCTACGGGACGTTTACAGTCATTTCTATTGCTCGTTTACAGTCTGTTCTAAGGTAATTCTAGAGTCTGTACTACTGCTGCTCTGATTTCTGTTCACCTGCACGTCTACAGTCTGTTTTACTGCAAATCTACAATCTGTTCTAATTGTCAGTCTGTTCTACTGGACGTTTACAGCCTGTTCTAAAGCTCATCTACAGTCTGTTCTAAAGCCAATCTAGAGTCTGTACTACTGCTGCTCTGACATCTGTTCAAATGCACATCTAAAGTCTGTTCAACTGCACGTCTACAGTCTGTTTTACTGCACATCTACAGTCTGTTCTAATGCACATCTACAGTCTGTTCTAATGCAAGTCTACAGTCTGTACTACTGCTCATCTACAGTCTGTTCTATTGCACATCTACAGTCTGTTCTGATAAATGTCTACAGTCTGTTCTACTACACATCTACAGTCTGTACAACTGCACCTCTACAGTCTGTTCTACTGGCTGTCTACAGTCTGTTCTAATGCCATTTTACAGTCTTTACTACTGCTCTACTGCAGTCTATTCTACTGCACTTCTACAGTCTGTTCTACTGCACGACTATAGTCTGTATTAATAAATGTCTACAGTCTTTTCTAATGCACATCTACAGTGTGTTCTTGTGGAAGTCTACAGTCTGTTCTAATAATTGTCTAGAGTCTGTTCTACTGCACGCCTACAGTCTCTTCTAATAATAGTCAACATTCTGTACTACAGCACCTCTACAGTCTCTTCTACTGCACATCTACAGTTTGTTCTAGTGGTCGTCTACAGTCTGTACTACTTCACCTCTACAGTCTGTTGTAAAGCATGTCTACAGTCTTTTCTAATACTAATGTACAGTCTGTTCTAATGCTCGTGTAAAGTCTTAACTACTGCACCTCTACAGTCTATTATTCTGCACATCGTCAGTCTTTTCTAATGCACATCTACAGTCTGTTCTAATGGACAACTACAGTCTGTTCTAATGCACATCTATAGTCTGTTCTAATGCTCGTCCACAGTCTGTTCTAATGCAGGTCTTTAGTCTGTACTATTGCACATCTACAGTCTGTTCTACTAGACGTATACAGTCTGTTCTAATGCTCGCCTACAGTCTGTTCTATTGTACGCCTACAGTCTCTTATAATGCTACTTTACAGTCTGTACCTCTGCTCTACCGCATTTTGTTCTACTGCATCTATAGTCTTTTTATAAACGTCTATAGTCTATTCTACAGCATTTCTACAGTCATTACTACTGTACTTCTAAAGTCTATTCTAATGCTCATCAACAGTCTGTTCTAATGCAAGTCTACAGTCTGTGCTACTGCTCATCTACAGTCTGTACTACTGCACTTCTAAAATCTGTTCTAATGCTCATCTGCAGTCTGTATTACTGCACCTCTACAATCTGTTCTAAAGCATATCTAGAGTGTTTTCTAATATTCATATAGAGTCTGTTCTAATGCTCGTCTACAGTCTGTACTACTGCACCTCTATAGTCTATTCTTCTGCACTTTGTCAGTCTGTTCTGATAAACGTCTACAGTCTTTTCTACTACACATCTACAGTCTCTACTACTGCACTTCTAAAGTCTGTTTCTAATGCACATCTACAGTCTGTTCTAATGCAAGTCTATAGTCAGTACTACTGCTCATCTATGGTCTGTTCTAGTGCAGGTCTACAGTCTGTTCTAATAATCGTCTACAGTCTATAGTCTGTTCTAATGCTCGCCCACAGTCTGTTCTAATGCAAGTCTATAATCTGTACTACTGCTCATTTACAGTCTGTTCTAATGCAAGTCTACAGTCTGTACTACTGCTCATTTACGGTCTGTTCTACTACAGGTCTACAGTCTGTTGTAATAAACGTCTACAGTCTGTTCTACTGCACATCTACAGTCTGTACTACTGCACTTCTACAGTCTGTTCTAATGCTCGTCTACAGTCTGTATTACTGCACGCCTACAGTCATTTCAACTACACCTCAACAGTCTGTTCTAATGCCAGTTTACATTCTTTACCTC